>JAGDQP010008210.1:12276-63939 GCA_022664845.1 Lepisma saccharinum
ACTGTAGTTTAATATATATATATATATATATATATATATATTAAACTACAGTTCCATTTTTCAAGAAAAGTATTCACGATTTTGACAGAAGCCGCATAGATGATTATGGACACCAATAAAATGATTGCACCGTTCCACTATGCGGATTTTGTACGAATTGATGGTATTTTAAAATCCTGTTTGTATCTTTAAGACTTTTTCAACATGTCAGCTATTTATTTCTACATAAGTCATATTTGGAAAATACATCAATATACTTAATTCATTTCAATCAGGTCTTCAGTTGAATACTTGTTAGCTAGTATTTTTTCTGAAGAACTTTCCACTGATGAAATATTTTGATGGCCTAATTACAAAAAATCAAAGTAAACAAGTACAGATTCATACTCCATTACGTAGAAGAACAAGATTTGTAACAAGTATACTTTGATATTATCAAGAAAAATGAAAAAAGAAATAGGATAAATATGGCAATTCACAGTCAGGAAAGATCACTCTGTGTTCACAATTTTAACATATTTTTGCTCCTAAATCTAATATTATTGATTTCTCGACTTTGCCCCAATGGAGTCTTTTGATCACTTGGTTTCGTACTACAACATATTAAAATATCAAGCAATTTGACCAGGAGCCATTTTTCACAAGTTTTGTGCGGAGTCCTTTACTGTTCCAAAAGGAAGAAGTGGGATTATCCGTATTCTCGCCATAATCGTAGAAAAAAATGGTCATTCTATTATAACGTGCGATTATATATATCTCTTTTAAACAGTTTTCTTCAGTTGCGTTCACTTTGCAAAAATCGGAAGGACTGGCAACGTTACTTCTGCTAACCTATTATGTTGTTTGGATTGAACAAATCCCATACTTACCTCCCCTCACTTTTCCCCTGCAGCGTCACCTGTTAATAGTACATTCGCAACCAAGCTCTGCATAACGCGCTCGCAGAGACTTTCCGAGACTTGATAACGTTCGTAAAATAATTAAAGCTGAAAGAGCATAAAGGAACGTACTGGTGGGTTGCCGCGTTTGTGCCGCTGATATTTGCCCCCTTACCAGCAGCTCCGCTCCTCCGCCCCTTCGGCAAGGGTCCGATAGTGTTTGCTAACGCTAAGCCAACACGGTGGAAGCCACATGGCGATTATAATACTAAATACGGCGGAAGTCGACGAGCGTCTCGCGCTCGTAATTTGAGACTGGAAAATGTAAAGATACATGACCGCACCTAGCCTTATCTAACCTCCACTTTCAAATGGTCACTAATTTCAGATAATGTTCGAAGAATGCAGAAAGGCAATTACTAATAAAACATATGAACATATAAAAATATATTTTGAAAGAAAAAAAAAGTGTTGACCCGAGGGGGGTTTGAACCCGGGACCTTTTATTCAAGAAGCGAACGCCTTGACCATTCTACCACGAATCCGAGTTTTACGCTACCCAATGTAAATACAACGACGAAACCAAGATTTCCCAGGCTCTGTCAGTATAACGTCGTAGGTGATGACGACTTGAGGATTAAGATTTACTATCTTAATCCTCAAGTATGGAAGCCAATTCCTCTACTGATCTACCATCTATCTTCTAAAGCAAATTTGAGGTCAGTGGTCCAACAACGTTAGCGGGGTTTTGCTTATGGGGTTTGTACCTCTGCAGGGTCACTGAATGGGGTCTTGCAGGTCGTTTGTCCGTAATATCCGCCACAAGTGTATACAGTTCACAATACAGCACAGCATTCATTGCCACATTGCTGAGAATCGGCTCAAGCTGAATGATTCCTGTTTGGTCCCAGCAAATGGTCAACAATATCTTTCGAGGATGGATTTCACTTTTCACGCGAGGTATTCCCTATCTATTTTTGTTAAGTCATTTTTTCCTGCTTGTAACATGGATGCTCAGACACCATTTGTCGTCACCCTTGACAATTCTGGACAAAAAGGGTAGCAGTGATGACGAGCGAGTAAGGAGGCACAGATTGCTACACGTTAGCCTTTGTTGTTGTCGCTGAGAATGTTGAGTACCAACACACGAAGTATCTGCACCTTCTCCAAAGAAACTTGAGTGAATAGTCTTCGCGCTCTAACGACCTGTTTCCCTCCGGTTTCCGAAACCATGATGGAATATAATCGTTTTCCCCCATACGAACTACTTGGCCGCTACCGTAATATAATTATTTTAATCAAACAATCTCGGAGTTCTTCATTATACACTCTTTTACATTCTCCGGTCATCTCGTCTCATTTCGGTCTATATATCTTTCTCAAGTGGGCACGGTGGCTCAATGCCAGGGCGCTCACCTCTGGTGCTAGAGGCATCGAGTCGATCCCAGGACATTTCATGTGGGCTTTGTGGTGGACAAACGCTGTATCCGTGTGTTTTCTCGCAATTCTCCCATTTCCTGTCACTTTCTTCATGACACCAAGTCATCCCATCATCATCCATTCGGTCTAAGCCAAAGTTGTCTAAAGGCCATAAAAATTAAATTGAAAATTCAAAATTCCAACTGTCACAATTATAAAGTATTACCACCAGAATAGGCGTTCTGTAGAATTTCAGTTTCAACTTTCTTGATATCAATCGCGAAGTTGTTTCTGGAAATAGGTTGCCCGATGGTAAGCGACTTTTTATTTTGTCTGTGACCTCGTTCTTGTTACATATGAACACAAGTATTTAAATTTGTTTACGTTATCTTTGGTCTCATTCTTCACTATTGTCTCTATTTCCTTCATCCTCTGTATTTCGGCTTGCTACCATGTATTTTGTTTCTTCTACGTTCATTTCTAGGTCTATGTTATCGAGGACTTCTACTAAAACACCGGTTGTTACTTTGTAGTAAATTTTTATTGTCCCCTATCTACATCATCTGAGTATACGAACAGTTTGTGATGGCCATTCAATGGTAGGCTCTTCTGTCTTCTTTTATTTTTAGAATCGCATATCCTAATGCAAGTTTAAAAAGTAGTGGTCACAATGCATTACTTTCAAAACCACTGTGAATCTCGAAACAATTTGGCATATTCTGCTTACGGAGTCGCTGAGACCATGGGTGGCGAAACCGCAGGACAGTGGAGACACGTTCGCCCCAATGTTATACGCTGTGGGGATCGTCCCACTCAATGTAGATTAATTTTTTACATGGCGAATACAACGAAGAAAAAGAAACATTTTAAGAATTGTTAAATTTGACGCATGATATTACTAATCATTTTATTTTTTTTACGTTTGTGAGATACTAGGTGGTAAACAGAAATGTAAAGTAAGGAATGTTCTGTCAAGCATGAATTTCATTACATGGAGACATCCTCCAAGGTAGAAAAAATTTCGGACTCCGGGAGGCATGTGAGCATTGCTTATATTACGTAAACGGAGAGAAAATAATACTTTGGTTGGCGGAGATGTTTAGCGACATAAGAGTGCCACTGTATGTTCTCTTCCACGTACAGATATTAAAAATGTGTTCTTGAAACTTTCGATACTCACGATACTTGGAAGATATCGTTATCGATTGATACCTCAAATGATAAACTCGATACTTTTGTATGCTTTTGACACTGATATATTTTCTGAGAATTATCTCGTAGTAGTGGGTCATTCCATGTGAAACCATCGTAATTTGTAACAAAATTCTACCTTACCATCTCAGATTTCTATGATTTTTTGTTTATCGCCTTTGCCCGTGGAGTATGTCAAAAATTATCTTTTTATGATTATTTGACGCAGTGGTTTTTGTTCTATTAACGTTCAAAAATCAATAAATCAGTCAAATGTCGCGTGTTGTTAATTTACAACATTTCTTATTACTTATCAATGGCTACTGCTAGAGAGCTCAGAGAGGGCTCATTTTAAAGCTCTTGTGATAATATTTCGTTTGATATGAAACTTGAGAAAACTGAAAAAACAAAACAGAAATGTTTCCTGACACTTGTCCCGAAATTTCAAATTTGATCTCAAAACCGGACATCTAAAAATTTTTCATTTTTTCATTTGTTTGTCATATTTTCTTACAGTTACCATGATAATTAAAATTCGGCACGATAATCGGATCGCTAGATAAAAAATATTTTCGTCATATGCATGCGGAAGAAAGGCATTTTTGGTACATTTTAAGAATTTTAATTTTATTTATGACTTTAGACATCCACGGCTCAGGCTGGTAAAGGGTACGGAAAAGGATGCAAGAAGAAGTCGGTCAGAGCGTCAATTCAAGGTAGTGATGGCCATTTTCGAAAAACGTGTTTTTCCATTTTCGAAAGTTTTTCGTTTTTTTCGAAAAAAAAACGTTTTTTTAAATCGTTTTTCGGAAAAATTTCGTTTTTTCGAAAAAAATCTTTTTTCGTTTTTCGAAAAAAAATCGCATCGTCTTTTTCGTTTTCATAATAGCAGTTCATAATAGATAACTCCCTTCTGATCCCACCAAACACAAAACATTGTCTTCCATGCATAGCGATGTCGCCGGTTCTCCTGGAGTTACCCATGATCTTTAACGCTGAGGATTCTCGAAATAGATCCACTTTTTGTCACCAGTCACAACTCGATGGAGAAATGATTTCCTTTTGTACCTGGCGAGCAGAATTTATTTCGCAAGTGGTTTTTCGGTTTATCGTGCTGTCGTTCAATCAATGCATGTGTGACCCATTTTCCCACCTTCTGAAACTTGCGCATGGCTTTTAAACGTATGGAAACTGCTTCTCGTGTCACATTTAATTGATCCTCGAATTGTTGTTGCGTTTGAGCGTCATCCTCATCCAAAGAAGCTTACAATTCGCTGTCTGCAAACTTTTTCGGTGGTCTTCCACGTTCTTCGTTTCTCACGTCAAAATCGACACTTTAATTCTTTTTAACCACTCATAGCACTGTGACTTACCAAGCTTCGACAAGCATGCGATGCGATTCTGTAGCAGTTTTGTTCAAATGGTAACAAAAATCAATGCTGTCCGCACATCGTAGTTTATAGGTACAAATTGCGCCATATTCAACGCTATTAAACACTACACTATGACATGAAACTTGTCTGGTTGTGAATGTCAAATCGTTATCAGCAGTCAAAACAAGCAAGTGGCGCGAAGGACGCAGTTTTACGGTAACCACAGTGACAGCTAACGCCGTCTTTGCACAAGTTCCGGTTTCATATTTACACACCTGGTATATAATAATAGCTTTCTTGTTTTTCTTTACATTTGCACGTTTAGGGGGACTCTCCCCTTTGTCTGATTTTCTTTCCAAACTAAGTTGACCTGTAATTTGAACCAATAGCCGGCCGGGTGGCCGAGCGGTCTGCGGCGGTAGGCCATAGTTCAAGTCCCGGCAAGGGCATGGGTGTGGATTTTAACAGCTAAAGGCGAATTGTGACGGGCCGAAGTCCAAAGTTACTTGAGTGGCCCATATGAAAATTAAGTTTACCAAATAAAGTTTTTCAACCAATAAACAATCTGTGAAAGTGTCATCCGAGTCGGTTCACGTGTTCGGCAGTTATCGGGAAACACACACACATACAACACAAATGCTGAGCCTCACTTCGCTCGATCAATTAATAGTATTAAAGTTAATGTAAAGCAACGATCTCCAACAAAAGTTAACAGCATTATCTACGCATATGTCTAATGTATTTTGTCGTTGCACGAAATTTCAGTGCTGCTGCTACAAATTCAAGTCTAGAGAATTCTAACTTTCAGGAAAGAAAGTTCGTAACCAATTCAAGAGTTCGATCAATACCGATTTTTAATTTTCTTTTTTGTTTTTTTGTTGAAAGAACTTCATTGTTATACGTTTTGATATTCACAACAACAATCAAGCGATTTCAACAACGGAGAAAATCGAAAATAAAAAATCGGCATTTATAGAATTCTTGAATTGGTTATGAACTTTGTTCCCTCAAAGTTAGAGCTCTCTAGGCTTGAATTTGTGGAAAGCAGCAGAAATTTCATACAACGATAAAAATACATTAGACGTATATGGAGGTAGTGCTGCCATCTTTTGTTGGAGATCGTTGCTTTACATTAACCTTAAGGTTCTTCGAACAGTAGACCTCGCGATAAACCTGTCAAAGTTTCATTTGGATTCGCCAATATCCACTTTTAGAACAGCCCCTTTTTCATTTTCTGGCTACACCCGTGTCCGATTTACCCCCACTCCCTCGGAACCAATAGCCCGAAATCTCCGAAGTATGTTTGCACATTTATAAAGCTCTTGTAACAGAAAAGAGTCCATTAAATTCGTTTCTCATTGTTGTTTTCTTCATTTTTCTACATTTGTGCTATTTAAGGTTTCACCCCCTGCCTATGGTCGGATTTTCTTCCCCAGTGAACATGACATGTCGTTTGAACCAATAAACAATCAGTGGAAGTTTCATTCGAATCGGTTCACGCATTCAGCAGTTATCGCGACTCGCGAAAGAGAGAGACAGACAACACAAATGCCAAACGTCTCGATTAGAAGATCTTCGCTATGCTCGTGAGAAGTTAATGTAAAAATAAAATTAGAGTTTACGAAATAATTTCATAAGTTCTAGAAAAATAAATAAACAAACCATTCTTCCAGTGATACATCTATTGCAAGCTATAACATTTTATCTCTTAGCTTTGTTTCTTTGGCTGCACTATATGTGGATTTTCTTCAATATCATCTTTTAATACTTGCTGTCGGGATGTACTCGGGATAACACCTATGTGGCGTACTCTTAAATGATACCACAAACCAGTCGTTGTACCTCTGTTGTGGATGAATATGTCGCAGTAATTGCACATGGTCGCGAGTAAAGTGTTCCAATATGTTTGACTTGCCCATGGTCAGCGGTAAATGAGAACGATGTAGGTTTCACGAAACCGAATTCACAATCACATTGAGACAAACAGATTTCGGAGAATAGACGAATTCTCTTAAGCCGTAACCAATGTACGTACATATTGAACGTATTTCGGGACTTTCCCTAAGTTCAATCCTTCTTTCATATTTCTCATAAATATGTAAACGTGTATAAGAAAAAACTGTAACATTAACTAATACTCAATGCGGCTACTGCGACTGACTGTTAAATAAGCAAAATCTGCTGACATTCAGCATCAGCCTACATACGAGCTCGTAGAACTAGAGCTATTTTTATATATCTATAACTACATATAAACATTAGTTATATCAAAGTACTATGAGTTACTTTAACTGCATTAAAATAAATATTTTATTCGTGGATTTTTTTTCGCCAAAAGTTCTTTACCCTTTTCGTCTTTCGAACAATTTCTAGTTTCTCCTGTATTATTTTTTTAATTTTCGTCTTCGAAATGTTCCATTTTTCTTCTTTCGATTTTTTTCCTTTTTCGTTTTTCGAAAAAAAAATCATTTTTCGTCTTTCGACAATTTATCGTTTTTGGAAAAAATAATCGTTTTTCGAAAAAAAAATTCGCATAGTCTTTTTCGTTTTCGAAAAATTCTTTTTTCGAAAAAAGACTTTTTCAAAAAATTGTGGCCATCGCTAATTCAAGGTACCAGTGCGACTGAGAAAAAGCATTGGCCTGGATTAAGAATATTTAATTATAAACTAGTAGATGATAGGTATGAGCAAATGGATCCGGTTTCTGATAGCATTAGAGCTGGGTAACCGAATATTGTATGCGATTCTGTAGCAGTCCAGTTTAGCTTCTAGCTTCCGTACTGCAGTGGGGAAGCAAGACACACTGGGGATAGGGTGAAGTGATGGGAGTGCCAGGATAAAACACCATGCTCTCTGAGTTCCGTTTCTAACAAAGAGAAAAAGTCACCAAGGGAGGTTATCTCTCTAGGAACTGACCAAATGTATGAGCTACTGGTTCCGAGTATCCGAAGAGAATCGGTCGCCCGCGGACCTCAGGTTGTGGAAAGCTAGTATGAGCTACTGGTTCTAGACCTCTGAAGAGATATTGTCACCCGCGGCCCACTGATTGTAAAACGTTCAGGAGTGTAGGTTCCGTGTCTCGACGCGAGTAACGGTCGCCTACAGTAAATTTTTCAAAGGGGGAGAACAAGGGAATAATGATCACACCGCGATGAATTCAACGCTGCAAGTTCCACTCCTCGAATGAGAAGCGGTCACATGTGTAATCCCACGAAGCTGAATACAGCAGAAACTACGTGGTTCGTATAATTTCTTACTTTATTGTTACAAAAACTATAAATCACTATTTTGCGTTGATCTTAATATACGACCTTACGGTCTGACGGCAGGGTACATGCTGTCCGGGTTATACAGTAGAATAAGACAAATTAAGATGGCTGTCGATATGCTTAATTGAGTAACTATAAAAATAAATATTACATTATATTAATAAAATTACAGTGTGAGCTTATTTATATCTTGAGTTAATTAGTGTTAAAATTATTTTAAAAACAACTGAAAAAACTACAAAAACAATTTCGGAATATTGCATACGTGTGCGCCATCTTTTGAACTGCAACAATAATAATATATACACATATAGTTACTGAACACTGAACGGGCTGCTGTTCAACACTGTTATATATATGACGTCCATTCGTGGCTCCGAATCCTGGCACATTGTCGTACACACATGAAAAGAGCACTATAAAATTAAACACAGTCACTCATCAAATATTTACACGAATATGGTCTATCTCATATGTCAATCATAGAGATCACTTGAATAGCTTCAAACTATATATACAATCACACACGACCACACAAACTGCACGCACACTGGAAAGTAAAAATACATACATATATACATATATACAATAAGTATGACACTAATTTCTTCGATAACGTCTACATTTTGGACAATTGACGCATTTCCTTCACAAGGTAGGCTTGAGCCGGTGATAGATTCTGCCGGTTTTCTATTTCATAACTATACTCAAAATTTCCTCATCCACTGAATTCCCGTCAGGGAAACGTCGTGCGGGGGAAATTTATACAACGGAACGCCGTATATATGGCACCTTCTCATGGCATCATTTAAAAAATCTTCTCGCAGCAACAAGCAGGGTATACTTTTTACACGTATGTTGAATATCTTCGAGGTTGCTAGTAGGCTTGTTCAAATCCGGACTTTTTGATATCCGGACTTCGGACTCCTTTTTTCGAACTTCTAAAACGTCCGAATCCGCGGACCATTTTGTCGGACCGTCCGAAATCGGACTCGGACTGTCCGAATCCGGACTCGGACTTTTCTTCGGACTCGGACTGTCCTAAATCGAACTCGGACCTGCGATCGAGCTTACTCACTTAAACCCTAAATGCCATTATTTAACTAACTTAATGACAATTATTATTAAATATACGTATATACCACTAGCTGATTTGCCCGCTCGTTGAAGCGGGGTGAACAAAATGTGTTGGCAACAGTCATTGGGATTGTCACCAATGCTCACTTCCCCGTGGCGGGCTGCGCCCCTAACTTCGAAAGTTTTGGGAGAATGAGCCCCCTTTATCGTAACCAGACTCTCCAGGGGCTGAGCCCCAACGGTACAAATTTTCCTCCAAACCCTCTCCGCGCGGCTGCTCCCTATAGAGAAGGTCTTCTGATTTGCCCGCTCGTTGGTGCGGTGTGAATAAAGTTAGCAACAGTAATCGGGACTGTAGCGAATGATCTCTTCCCCGAGGCGGGCTGCGCCCCGAACTTGGCATTTTTTAGGGCTGCGCCCCCTTTATTGTAACCAGACTCTCCGGTGGGCTGCACCCCCATGATGCAAATTTGCCCCCGGGCCTGCTCCTCATTGGAAAGTTTTGTCCCATTTATTGTAACCTAGTCGTGATGGTACACCTTCATACCAAATTTCGTATCTCTAGCTCAAACGGTGTGGAAAATGATTTTTGAGCACTCATTTTGAATCCAAGATGGCTACTGATATGATAACTTCCCACACGGGTCTAATATCTGATCATATGTTAAAAATAGTTCCAATCGGTCAAACCGTTCTGGCGTGATGCTCACGCAAACATAGTCACTTTCAATTTTATATACGTATAGAGATTGTTAAATTATGCATATGCATATTACAAATTATGAAAATAAAATCTTATAAATAAATTGTTTTCACGCTTCAAAAAACTGACAAAGCAGTGTTGATTTAGTGAGTTATTCCGTACTATTGGAAAATAAGAGTAATCTATTGATTTTAAGAGATCTCTGTGTGAAGGCTGAGGGATAGAAGAGCATTTATTTTATTTCTTTATTATACCCCCCCCCCAAAAAAAACAGTGGCGTCATTGCACTTATGATACATCGCTTGATGCATCCCACCTATTTCCAAGCGTAGTTTTTACTTCATACTCTGCATATACGTAATCAGTGATTCTGCCAAACTCCCCCCTGTGGGGATGTCACCCCGCAAAATCTCGAGAGCACCCCGAACTTTAAAAATTTACTGTAAAAATCGACAGAAAACGTGCAGATCTCCACCTATACACTCCCAATTTTGACTTTACACTCCAGAAACTGAAAATTGTGTCGGAATCCCTGTACGTAATTCACAGGCATCTCTACTCGGTTAACATATTGTAGCTAAAAACAAGTAACAATCTGCTATAAAAATAAGGATATTTTAAGTGTCAACTTTTCGTAAAGCGTTATTTACAGGAGATGCAAAGCACTAATGTATCTTGGCTTTATTTAAGCAATCCTTAAAAAGATCGTCAATATAAATTTTCTCAATTTCTTTCCGCTCCACAGCCAAATCATCAACGAGGCGAGTCGATTATCGGAAATTGATGACCAAAAGTAATTTTTCAGTCTTTTTAGAACAGAAAAAAATATTCGTTAGTGGTGATCGGCAGTGACAAAAATTTCCAATGGCAAGATAAGAATAAATAGCCGATTAAAGCAGCTTTCTATACTGTGGACATAACATATTGAGCTCAGTGTCTTCAGGCGAACACCACAAAGTAATCAGGATTCAAGTCCGGCTAGAGGCAGAAATGTTGCATCCACTGATATTGAGGCAGGATAGTCTTATCCAAATAAGAAAAGCAGCTTCGTCTTCTGGGTAACGAAAACTCCCCAAGAACTCAACCAACTAACTCACGACATTCTGCGTGACGTCACAGGTCAAATAAGCATTATGGCGGAAAAAATCTTATAATGATGTAACCCCACAAGTTAAATAAAAATTGGATCTAGACATCGAAACATGTAAAAAAAAGTCTACATTGAACACACAAAACTGGGGAAAACATAGCAAAGACAAAAGCAATGGACTTCCTCTGAACAACAACAAAAAAAAATCATCTCTCAGGGAGAGGGAAGACTAAACTTATGAACAAAAATTTAAAAACCAAAGGCCACCACACCTTTTCAGGAAAACCAGAACTTGTTAAACAAATGAAATTCATCTTCCAAAGCACGTAACACCACACAATGACTCACCTTCAGAACTGAAATGTTCTCAAACCTAAACAAAAATTAGAACTTAAAATTCCCTTGCAAATTAATATAAAGAAAACGTTCTGATATGGCCTACTTGGTAATTCTGTCTCCAGCAACATATAGACTTTGGGCGCCCTGAGATATGGAACAAAGACTGCATCCTAATATATATACATGCAATATATATATATATATCATGAGCTCCTGCGTAGCCTAGTCGGTAACGCGCTCGACTTCAGTGCGAGCGGTCCCGGGCTCGATTCCCGGTGGGATTAAAAAAATTCGGTGTTGTCCGAGCTGCTGTGAATAAAAGACAGTAGCGATCACAGTGAGAGCTTCGGCTCTCCTCTACCAACCCGTCTGGTCAGCGTGGGAGCAGTAGACCAACTCCTCCCTTCGGGGAGAGGCCTCATCCACTAGTGGATTGAATATGGCTGTGATTTATGTATATATTATCATATTCAGCCGTTTTCAATCCACTGCTGGATGAAGGCATTCCCCTTTTCTTTCCACATATCTCGGTTTGCTGCTATCCTCATTCATGTAGCTCCTGAAAAGCGCTTGATTTCATCTACCCATCTTGCATTTGGACGTCGTCTCTGTCGTTTCTTTTCTCTAGAAATCCAATGTAGTACATTTGTCGTCCACCTTCCATCTGTTCGTCTAGCTATGTGACCGGCACATTTCCACTTCAGCTTCCTCGCAGTCTTGATTACATCATCTACCTTTGTTTGTGCGCGAATCCATTCATTTGTCTTCCTGTCCCTCCTGGTTATTCCTATCATGCATCTCTCCTTTGCTCTTTGTATGACTCTCAATCTTTGAGTGGTTTGGGCATTCAATGTCCAAGTTTCACAGCCGTACATCATCACAGGTAAGACACATTGATTATAAACTTTACGCTTCAGACATATTGGTAGTTTGCTTTTGAAAATAAAGTGTACTCTTCCAAACGAACTCCACGCCATTTTACATCTTCTATTTATTTCATCAGTCAACTTTGCATCCGATGTTTTAAGCTGGCCTAGGTAAACGTTCTCATCAACTATGCCTATTGTCTCTCCGCTAATTTTTATTTCCCTTTTTTCACCATGTTGATTGTATATGACCTTTGTTTTACTTAAATTCATTTTAAGGCCTATTTTCGAACTCTCATTATTCAGTTCTTCCATTCTGGTTTGTAGTTCTTCCGCATCTGAAGCAAACAGGACTATATCATCAGCGAACCGTAGGTGATGGAGATACTCGCCATTAATTTAAATTCCAACTTCATCCCAGTTTAAATTTTGGAACACTCTCTCCAGGACCGCACAAAACAGTTTTGGGGAAATTGAATCTCCTTGTCTAGAAGAAGATTACCCCCTCTCCAACTTTAAATTTTTCACTTTCTTAATGTAGTCTAATGACAGATGTGGCAGTCGAATAAAAGTTTCGCATTAGCTTGATGTACGCATTTTCGATTCCTTGATGTTCAAGTGATTTAAGTACTGCTGACAAGGAGACCGATTTGAAAGCTTTTTCAAAATCTATGAATCCCAAACATAGTGGAAGTTCATATTCATTAGTCCTTTCCATAACTTCATTCAATGTTTGTACGTGGTTCATTGTGCTAAATCCACGACGAAATTCGGCTTGTTCCCTTCCCTGGTTAAAATCTAGATCTCGTTCAATACGATTCAAAATAACTTTGGTGAACATTTTGAATAGAACTGACAGTAAACTAATTGGTCTGTAGTTTTCGACGCGTTCTTTGTCCCCTTTCTTGTACAAAAAAATTATAACAGCATTATCCCAACTTCTGGGTATTTCTTTCTTCCTCAGGCACATTGAGAATAATTTTAAGAATTCCAATTCGTTACTTACAATGTACTGTTCTTCTTGTATTAATAAATAACGTTCTTAAAGATATTAAATTTCTAATTCACTTTCCGTTTACTTTATCATTTTAATAAAAATATTTGTGTTCTCGCGGCGCGGGGCAGTGAGAAATTTCGCGGCATAATTGTGTGGTAGTGAACACCCTTTGAGAATCATTACCATGATAAGTCGAGTTAATGTTGAACAGGCATTGCACAGGGTTTCTCGGCGAACTTATTGTGACTTCATGCAGGATTATTCTTCAGCACGAAAGGAAAAGAGTATATAGACATAAACTTCTTTACAGAAGACGAAGATAAACACTTGACACAAAACTCACTAGAAGTAAAAATAAAAATTCTTCTTAAAATCTTTCTCTCATTTTCGATGTTTTGTGAGATCGGCGCCAAATCAATTACTATAACAGATATTTGAAATTCATTAAACTACAAGTAGTTGTTGAGTTATAAATTGTGTTCCGAACTCCTACAAAAAATCGAAATTGAAAAAAATAAAAGCATTTTGCATTACATTTCAGTGTGTTTTTATGTCAGTTTGACTTGTCCTTTCTGAGAAGTTTTTTTAACGTTTTTGTGCGTTTATATTCTCAAACCCAGGGGGAAATCCCCCCGCCCGCCCTCCCTTATGCCGCCTGTGCTAAAACGGTTGTTTCGCGTTCAGTGATTACCAAAAGCAACAAACAATTGATTCAACCAGGACTAATAGAAGTGTGGGGTGGGTCATGGTCCAACAAACCCCGACAATTTATGTGAGATGCTAGATGAATATCATACCGAGCCGCTTCCATTGTCGGAAGCTTTCTCAAGAAACGGAAACAGATTCCCCAGGTTCGAATTATAACTTTCAATTTACCATGCTTCCTTTGTAGAGGATGGAAAGTGAACAATCTTTCTCTCTCTCTCTCTCCCTCTATCGTAGCCGTGTCTTGCGTGGAGGGATGGAAGAATACAATTGCAAAACAACGCAATAAAATAAAACTTGGAGCAAATAATCAGATGTGGGGAGGAAAAAAATGTGTTGAATTAATGTTAACACTCACAGAAACCTCTTATCTTGGGACACAAGTGCTTCTGCTATTTCACGCTTCATCCCTTATTCTAAAACAGTGTTATTCACTTTCTATTGCATTGTGATGTCTTATTTTGAGTGAAGGCAATGCTCAGTTGTTTTTTTTTCTTTGAAAAAGAATATGCTTTACACATAAGGGAAAGGGAGGAGTTCTCTGTCAATAGTAACTTTTCTTTTGTCACACGATTAAAAAAAAGGTTTCTGGCACTCATAAATTTTTAGAAAAGATAGCAATAACTGCTGTTGTGCTTGAGAAACAGGGGGGTATGTATCCATGTGTACCTAAACCCCTATTTTTGTCATTTTATGCTGTTACGCAATTTCAAGTTTCCTTCGACATTTTCATTTCCCTCAAGGAAACATGCGGTTACAACTACACTACAAAAGAAGAGTGGAAGAAGGAGGGAGTGGAAGAAAAGAGGAACCAGACTTTTTTTTTCAGTATCAACTTTTAGCAAAGACCCTACAGAATACAGACAGAAGCCCACTGATGAAGAAAAAAAACTGGAGGTTCTCAACCTGTTTCTTTTTCCAAAATCGGACTCGGTCCGTCCGAATTCGGACTGTGCGAAATCGGACTTTCTGATCGGACTCGGACTGTTCGAAATCCAACTTTCCGTTCGGACTCGGACTGTCCGAAATATGACTTTTGTTCGGACTCGGACTGTCCGGACATTTCATCGGACTCGGACTCTAAAATGTCCGGATTTCGGACAGTCCGAGTCCGACGAACAACCCTAGTTGCTAGTTGATACGCCGTATCATATCAAATCATAGGAGGCAGTCTTCCATTCTATCCCGCGGTCTGAGAAATGTGGTTTCACACTTTGTAAACCATTCCACTGTCATCCTCATCCTGTCCTTGGACTCAACACGTCATCTCCAGGACTCACCCGGTAATTATTTCCCTCTGCTCTCTCATCGAGTGGTAGTCAATTCTTTCAGTGGAATTAGAATTCTTTCAGTGGATTCTTCACAACCTTCTCAATGTCTGCTTACAATTGTTCCCTTTAGTACAACTCTTAGACTGTTCTGATTGAGCCCTCGTTTCATCATATTGACGTACTAATCTATTTTCGAAATCTTCCCACCGTCGCTTTAGTTAACAGCGTGACACCATCATGATATCAATAACAGATCTTTGCGAGCGAAGTCCTAAATCGGAACACTCCACCTCGTGAAGGATATCGTCCATCGTTTACGGGTCTTCAATCCATCGTCCCTACATCTTCCTCTGATCTCCGAGCAGGGTAGTCCTATCACGATTAGGAAGTGAACATCCCACCGGGATCAATGACTTTCTGACCTCCACCTCCACTCTCTTCCATCACGTTTACTTCTGGGGGTTTCGGTTAGTAGTCACTCGGTGCTTCTCTTCATCGTCTTGATTACTTCGCTCATTCCACCGGCCGTGACGTTGTTGATCGTAATAGTTGCGACGATGCTTCGTTTTGCGTTCGTTGCGATTCATAGAAGAACACTTGGTCATTGTGGCTTCTTTTTTGACATCGACTTCATTAATATCCGTTACTTTTCTCTTTGCCTTTTCTTCTTCATGACACTTCCAAATCGGAGTTTTAGAAGATGCCTTCTTCGATTCCATGGTGTCATGTATTAACTCCAATCTGCGTATGGACTCTGGGAAAGACATGTTCCGAAGAGTTATTAGCTGCCTCTGGAATACTACTGATAACAGGAATGAACGAATTACAAATCTGGAACCTCATTGCTCAGGGGATCTAGGTCTCGGATTTGACAATATCTTGACGTCACAAACTGTTCCACTTCTCCATTAGTCTTGGGTTTGAAAAGGATAGTTCTGAACCGAGTCAGCCTGGCATACGTGAACTCATCTGAATGATAATGGATCAGGAACAATCTTCGAATGGTTCGATAATTGTCAAACCGATGGACATTAGACTGGAACTAGGAAAGCACTGGATTTTTCAAAACAAATGGTAGGATTTCTAAGAACCTATCGGGGTAATTCCCACCAAATCCGCATCCCTTTCAAACTGATAAAGGCATGCTCGTGGCGTGATTTCTCCGTGTGTCGAAGGATAACAGGTGAAGGAATGAGTTCCGAGAAGCGAATCCAGGATCGTGTCTCCCCACGTCTCTTCGATTTGTAGAGTTTCTTGTTTCAGAACTTTAGAGTATTAGGTACACAATATTTAAATTTTTAAAAACGTTTCTGCATATGTTTTACTTTCAACTTTCAATAATATGCTTAATTAAAGTAATAATTCTTAGGAGTCACACAAGACTCTAGTCATGAAGCCTAAGTTTGACTTATTAGTTTACTGCAGTTTTGTCAGAAGTTTGGTCTTTCACATATTTTTAAAAGCGTTAAGGTATAAATGAGTTACTTTTATTATGTAAGAGTTCTCTCTCTCTTTTTCTCTCTTTAAAGAAACAAACGATATTTTTTATTTTTCTTAAAATTTGAAAAAGTGAACAACAGATGGCAGTGTAATTTTTTACTGTGATTCAAGCACAAGAACATGTTGAAAAAGGGATGTGCTATTTATGATATTTATTAATTGTCAAATGATAATGGTAATTAGTTGTTCATATACTAATGAAATCAATGTATAAAATACGTCATTGAGAATATGTGAAACAAAATATGTAGCAGCTAATTAAAAAATGCCAAGTTATGTAAGTAAGTGAAGAGATTATGTAGGATGTATAACTTAACCCAGCCTAAGTTTTTATGGTTAATGCCGCATACTGTTACTGGACCACCGCTATAGGAGATATACCACGCATTCGCCGCACCACGGAAACATCATCTTCAAAATCACGTTCTCCAAACAGATCAGAGCACACTCCACCTCCTTCACCACCAACGAAACGCACCTCATACACTCAGCGGGAGCAATTCTGACCACGAACTTCAAATGTACATCAACAACGAAGAAGAATCTACAGCTATATCTACATCTAGGAACCACTCCTTTCTATTGACTAACTTCGATGCAAAGTTTCAGAATCGAAAAATCCTGTTTCAGCAAGCCACCAAATGTCTATCTCGTGACTCCATTGCACAAATCATCCCTACAAGAAATCCATCATCAAATCATCAGACATCAATTTCACTAGCAAAATCGGAAATCGTCACAGTTTTGAGATCTTTGGTAAAAATGCAAATATCACACGTCTTGACCAGATACCTCTTAAACAGCCACCACCACTACGTAAGCCGCCCACACTATCTGTTCCACAAACTACAGAAACATACCAATGCTGTCTTCTCGTACCGACCCATTCAACTAACCTCCACATTTAGCAAAATCCTAGAGAAAACCCTAGTCACCCGGCTCCATAGCCAACTAGAACACCACAACCTTCTTCTACCCCTACACTAAGCAGGCTTCCATCCTTCCTTTAGCATTAATGATTAGCTTCTTCCAATTACCAACATGATAGTCCTTCACTATAATATCTCCAAACTTTCTTGCTTAGTCCTGTTAGACCTCGAAAAAGCATTTGATAGAGTCTGTCACAAAACCCTAATCCACAAACTCCGCTCATTCCATATTTCCATAAACTACAACCACTATGTATTTAACTTCCTCACGAACCACCTCACTTATATCACTATCAAATCCAGTTCATCACATCGTATTTTCTACATTGTGGTGTTTCAAAGGATCTGCCCTCTCCCCCTGCTTTATTTCCTCTTCGTTGCTGACCTTCCTCCATTTCCTAATAACATCCACATATTCCATACGCAGATGGCATCGTCTTTACAGCACTCAGCAGAACCATACCACATATAAATAGAAGTATGAACGATGACATCAACACATTCACTAACTGGTGTAGTAAGTGGGGATTATCCATTAACTCCGCTAAAACTCAAGCAATAATATTTAACAAGACTGGATAAGTCAAAAGTTTTTTACATCAAAAGTTTTCAATACATCAAACATGAATTATTTAAACATTAGATTAATCCGATATTTATACACACTAAATAATAGTAACACCATGTATTTTATTCTAGTTACTATGATGTAATCGTTGCTAAGGATTTGTCAAACGATAACTTAACCTAGCCTAACTTTAGATTGTTAGCGTACTTACGAGGACCTTGTGCAGAACACGCACGAGCAAGACCAGTACGTGTACGTCTAAATTGGGATTGACGGCTTCTTTACAAAGTCGAAGGGTGGAGTTAGTCTGAGTGATCATTTCTGTCATCATCATATCCAATATTAAAACTAAAGGACAATTCATCGTGAAACTCTGCACACATCTGACAATATACTAGGACCTCTGATCCTCATCACAGTCATTATGGCATATCAACATCAAATGCAACATCGACTACCACCAGTTGTGCCAGGACCTCCATGATACTCTACACTCGGAACCATTCATGATCACCCCAGACGCACGGCAGAATCACCACCTCGCACTCGATCACGATCACCAGTCATCAGAAACGAAGGAGACGGCTAACTACCACCAACGAAGAAAACATACAAAATCAGCAAATCAAGCTCGGAAACCGAAAATAGAATAGATGTAAACAACTATGAACAATTTCGGGAACTGACTCCAAATCATTCATTCTTACTGAATAATTTCGATGAAAAGATTCGCATTCCAAAAATTCTCTTCCAGTAACTCATCAAATACTTCTCTAGAAACAGGATTATACCTACTTGAAACGGCATGATAATACAGTCAACAGAGCAGGATTTAGCGACAAAAATACGCTAGATCACAGTTTTTAAATCTTCGGGAAAACAGCTAACTTAATAAAACTCAACAACAAACCAGTCAGGCAGCCACCTCCACGTAAATCTCTTCAGTTCCTACATCTACAACAAAATACCACCCACTTACCGCACCAATCACCTCAAAGGAAACCGTTCAAGCAATCGCCTCCAAACGCACTACAGGGCCCTGCCACGATACCAGAACATACCGTCACCTAAAAGAAGTTCCCCTCAAACTCATTATCCTCTTATCATCCTTCGGCTACTTTTTATTTTCAAGTAGTTCCTCAAAGGCTCTCATGATGCTGGGCCAAAAGCAACTTGAAACGATGTCGGGACCGCTCACACAAAGCGATAACGTTAACCATATGTACATCGGGGCGGGATCTCATACACCGCTGAACATGTTATGCAGTAAAAGCGAATTCCGACTGAAACAAATGTTATAAATACGTCGTGATCTCCCGTTTTGATTTCCGAACACTCGTGCTAGAAAGCGGCGAATCGTTATTAACGGAAACGAGAAGAATGCTCCACAGTTTGCAGTGAGTTCTAATATGCAAAAGGTCCCAAGTAGTAGCTCCTGAATAATTTTAAGGTTTTTCCTCCCATTATTCTCCTAGCATATGTCTATTTTTCCAAAACGAGTTCCATCAGGTTTTCTTTCCACTTTTTCCTATTTTATTGAAAGTAAAAACAGAAAGCCGTCAAAAGGTCGACATGCCCACCGAAATGACCCAGGAGTTAATTCAACGAAACTGAAAACAGGGCCAAGCCTTTGGCATAAAAACGGTCTAGCACGAGACTGAAAACTTAGCCTCTATGTAGTACCGTGAAATGAAATATATGAAGCCCTGATTGTTTATTGAAACAAAATTTACAATAAATAGATGCATATCACCCACGTTCGTAAACATGTAATATGAGTACATTCTTTAATGTGATTTACTACGATGAATTACAAACAAGTTCTTCATTGATTACAGCGGTAATTCCAAATGAAAACTCTGAAATTGATAATTTCGACACACATAGAGGCTATTCATATAATTTGTGTAGATTAATTTAGATTAGTTGTACAAATCAATACTTTTGACTTTATTAGAGCAAATTCACTATTTCAGTTATTTATTAAATCTCAGATCACACCACTTTAGCATCCTTCCCCTGTTCCTAGCATTTGGAATTTACGATGGACAAAGTATTGTTTAGCAAGTTTTAATCATTGTTACTATATATTACCACACTTAATTTAGAAAAATAAATGCAATTGTGCATCTGCCTAATCTAAGTCCTTTGTCTCAATAATCCTCCTCTTCATTATGAGGTGTTTCGCCTTTTCACTTTGCACACAAAATACATAAAACCACTGTAATAGAGAATGATGAATTGCACCTGAAGTGAGTATAGCATCCTTGAATTCTAGCACAGCAGGGAGCAGTCAGCGAAGGGTTGTCTGTCTTCAGGAATGTTTATAATTTCTTTTTCATAATTTTTGTTGGGAGGTCATTGATGTTTTTTGAGGAGACAAGAATGGACTAGCACAACAGAAGTCATTTCTATACAATAAATGCAAAACAGCTACCAACTTGAATTTGTATTTCAATAACTGTAGTCTTTGCACATAGAAATTTCAGGAATTCCTTACGATAAAATGTCGAGGACTTAATTACTCGTGAATTTAACAAAATCATGCAACTAACGATATACAATATTATATTCCGAGCCCTGTATCTGCTTATGGAAGTTAGATTTACAGACCTACCAAAAGCCTTAGGTTTAGAGGAGTCACTTAGGAAGGGTGACTTTCCACATCTGTTCAATACCCCCGCAATCAAACGTACGTTTATTTATGACCTGACCTGGACTATTACGATATAGGCAGTAAATCAGATGAGAATGCCGAGGCCATTACTCTATGACATAAGGAATGTGTCAAACGTAAACTGACATTCAATTTTCAGCGTGAATTGTTACAGTATTGTCAAAATGACGTCCAAATTTTAACTCTAGTGCTCATTCGGTTTTCTAATTTCATAGAATGTAAAACGGGCGGGCTTCAATCTATTATGCACACGTCCTTCATAGCTGCAAGCTACATGGTGTTCGGTTTTCTAATTTCATAGAATTTAAAACGGGCGGGCTTCAATCTATTATGCACACGTCCACCATAGCTGCAGGCGCTATGCTGTTATGGAACACAGTAACTCAAAGAGAATACCTTTCCTATTCTTCCGTAATTAGGATTTCATCATGGGACAAATCAAAGCAAACAAGCTAAAATATGGCTAAGCTACATGGTGTTAAGTTGCAAAGGTATGAACGGGGTGGCGAAGCTGAGTTTAAACATTACAGATTAGTTTGTTACGATGAACGTACTCGTAAAGCATACGAATATTATGGCTGTTACTATAATGGCCATCCTTGTTTCACGCAACTCAGATATTTACCTATAGATCAACAAGGACGTAGTATCAATAGTCGATATGCAGACACCATGGCAAGGGAGGAGTATATCGTAAGACATGTAACGTGAATGTTGTATCCATATGGGAATGTCAGTGGCACAAACAGGTGAAGACTTCAACTTAAATTAAAAGATTTCTTCGCGATCATTGTTCCTATATTGACGCATATTACGTTCTATAGGTGTCTTTCAGGGTGGACGTACAGAATGATTCCAAGCTCCTTATGAATGCGAAGGATTGGGAATAATTGATTGTGTCGGTTTTAACTCGCTCTATCCATGGGTAATGGCTACCCAGCCACTTCCGGTAGGACCCGTAACCATCCATAAAGGAACAAACATGCCCGATCCGAGTAAAGTGCTTGGTCTTGTGTTTTGTAAGGTTCTACCTCCCCACAATCTGGCCATTCCCATTTTACCATACAATGCGCATAACAAACTAATGTTTGGGCTTTGTAGAACCTGTACGGAATGTATGCATACAGATGAAGAACGTTCGATTAAAGGTGTTTTCTGCACGCCTGAGCTTCATGCGGCATTTAAAGCAGTTCATGTAATTCTTCATACGTACGAAAATTGGGATTCAGAAATGTCAGTTGACTTGTTTAAGTCTTATGAAGTCTTATTCCTCCAAATAAAACAAGAAGCTTCTGGCTTTCCTGAGAACTGTCACAGCGAGGACGATAGGCATAAATATTTTAGGGGATTATTTCGATGACGAGGGTATTCAACTAGAATATGATAACATTACCAAAAACGAGGGACTTCGCTTCATTGGATAATATATTTAAAGTAATTGTTCTGAAAATGGGCTCAAAGGTGTGATTTTCCGAAAACAAAGTTTGTTACTACAACCCAAGAGTTTAATGAAATTGCCTATTCTCCTCCCCTGGAGATTCAGCATGTTAATCCTATTGGTAAAAAAAACTTCTTGTTTCATATCGCGATATCCAAATAGCAAACACACCTTATGCATTCAGCAATGTCATGTTTGTCGCTTCCATATCATCGCAGCTTGTTTGTCGCACGCCTGCGTCTGTATGAGACTATGAGTACTGTTGGTATAGCACGTCTCTTGTACTGTGATACCAATAGCATGTTCGACGTCGTGATGAACCGCCCTTGCTACCTTGGTGAATTAAAAGATGTACTGCCTCCAGGTTGGGAAATGCGTATATTCACGGCAGGTGGGCCTAAGAATTATTCGTATGAGCTAAAGAAAGTAGCTACAGGTAAACGTGAACATGTGATCAAAGTTCGAGGTATTAACTGGAATCCGCGTGCGCGGGAGAACTTAACGTTTGACAGGATGCGTGAATTAACAATACAAAAGTACAAAGGCAAACAAATCTTCACTGCTTCGTAAACCGGACTTTCGTGCCGTATGTAAATCACAAACGAAACGATATGCTGTTGTGCTGCAGCACAAACGCCGAAGAATAATTCATGATACGAAGTAATATATGACTGTTCCATACGGATTTCGAGGTTACGGAAACAAAACAATAGGAACACATAATTAGTGTTATCTATTTATTATATACACATGTCATTGAACATCCGTTGCTATCATTTGCTCAGGCGTGGTTGTTCACTATTCTTTCTCTATTTATCATTGAACGTTGCGTAACTCTGATACAGTTGTTTGTTACTATTGCTTGCTAGCACGTTGGTAACCATCCAACAGGCTAAACAACTACCTGTTGCATCACGTTGTGTATTTCGATCTCCATTCTTTATATACAACACAAATTGGGGCGTGGTAACTGGTAAACATTAGGGTGTACCCATTCCGAATGACTTCGCCTGTCATCTTATAGTTAATGTACATCATTGAGTACCATTGAGTACTATGCATCACCAAAACCTATATCCTGGTGGTTAGACAACCGTTGTAGCAGTTTGTTTATATAAAATGTCCAATCTTTTTCCATGATGGTTAAACTACTTTAAATTGTGGCACTTGGATTATATGAGATAACAAACTTTGAATTCTTGTGGGAAGTCAACGTTATTGTAGCACTGCTATTATACATCGACGCCAGATAGGTCCTGTTGGATATACACCATTATGTATTATCAATGGTAACGTAGTATCCTGCGGGTTATACCACTTTTTTCTGTAGCAGTGAATCTTCGTTTTGTTGCTTCATTAGGTGTAATTATATTATTTTGTATCACTGGACGTTTGTTTTGCATCACTGGTAAGTGTAATTATACTATTTTATACAATTGAATTTGCTATATACCATGGCATGTATCTGTTTATAGTTCTATGTAATGTTCCATGTGATAATGCTACACATTCATTGCTTTTTATTTGTAATCCTACAACAAAGCCCAAAACAAAGCTCCATGTTCAAAGTCCTTTGTCCACAACACATCATAGATTGCCAGTAAATCATCGTCACTAGCTATCATTCCTATATAGGTCCGTATAAACTTTCTGCTGGGATGTCTTACTCTGGATACATGTCTACAAGTATGATACGAGTTCTCGTATATTTGGAAAACAGCTAACGTCTCCAAAACTCCATCTTGCACGACGTCTATCGAAAAGCTGCTACAAGCATGACCATCGGCTTCTAGAGGGATGTCAGTGTATAAATGCTACAGCAAAGGAGGGTGTTCATTGATCTATTGCCTACAATATACAATTTGCACTCACGGCTACCTCGGAACAGGTACAAACTGCTATCGTCCTGGGTACTGAATTCACGACCTGACAACAGATCTATCGTATAGGACCTACTGACCAATCATGGTGACCGTTTCAAGTTGTATGTGTAGTCCCGTTAACCAATCGTATCGCCGTATAGAGAAGGGTCAGGAAACGTTTGGACAGGTTAACTTTGTCCTTCGTTCTACGTCTCGTGTGCTGTATATCATTGTATTGGGATTCCACATACAAACAAGACTTCCTCTGATTTTTCGTAATGAATATCGTCCTTCACGAATCGAATATTCATTATATTTCTCCCCAGCATGTGGCTCTAAGATCGAATCTGGACAACAGATTGACAAACCATATTCCACACCCCGTGGATTTTGGAAAACCAGCCTTTGTCCACATCGATCTGTACATGACCTATAACAATGTGTAAGAGGTGGTCTCCCTCGTTCTGCTCCAACACTGCAACATTCAACTGTGTATAAGTAATCATAGCATATTGTGGTTCTGATCACATGGACAGCGTCAACGGATTTTTTCTCTTGAGCTCACCGAGTATGGCAATTTGTCTATATCTATATTTCTAGCTTTGTATATATATATATATATATATATATATATACTATATATTTATATTTCTTTCCTTATATAATAAATAATAAATCACAGTCATATTCAATCCACTAGTGGATGAGGTCTCACACCGAAGGAAGGAGTTGGTCTACAGCTCCCAAGCTGAGCGGCCGGGTTGGCGGAGATTCCTTTCTTTTATATATATATATATATATCGATATTCATATTTCTATATTTCTATCTGGATGAAACTATTAAAAATTATACGCAATATCTGTAGTTGGTATCTTCATCCAAACACAACCGTTGTCCTACGCGCCGATAATGGATCATGCTTCATGCAGTCCCACGCCTAGTATCAGGACGTGACAAACATGTTGTCAGGCCATTCCAAGCCATGTGGGAAGGGCTGCATTTGTGCTGTTTCAGTTGTTGCCCCATATTTAGAACAATTTTCTACTGACAGGTGTACCGGATACTGTGTGTAATGGTGGCCGTAATGGTTTTGTACAGCTCTGTTCCATATCTACAGCGCTCCATCCCTCTTATTAGAACTTTCCTCCTGAGGGTCCGCAACAAGGGTTACACTGCATACCTTCTTTCTTTATCCAGCTGCATTTCAATCCTGCCAATCGGTTCATAATCAACGAAAATATAACATACTCCCATTGGAGAGAGAGAGATCATCTTGACAGCGAAAATTGAACTATTACAGAAAGAGATAGATAAACTGAATGAAAGGAGTGAAGAACATTTTCAGGAAAATATAACAATGGCAAATTTTGAGGGAGCATTGGATCGAATAGAAGAGGAAAACAAAAGCTTGAGGGAAGAAATCAAAAACAAGGAAAAAGCGGCGATAGGAGCAACATCGGAAAACACGGAGTTTAGGGTGAAGTTGGATTATGAAACGAAAATTAACGCACACCTAAGGAGGAGAGTAGAAGAGTTAAATATGAGGGTTGGCGAACTCCTAAGAAATGAACAGGTGATCCTAAGCAGGACTAATATGCAGCAACCTAGCTTTGCTGACGCAGTCAAGAAAACTGCAACTTCAGAGAGACAACAATAAAATGAAGAAATAAATGGGAAAGATAAACCATCTCTTTACATCAAACCAAAGCCAGGAGAAACCCTGGCTCAGCTCAGATCCAGCTGGGTTGGAGCTATCAACCCCGAAAAGGATAAGAATATCCGCGCTACAATCTTTACTGGGAAATATACCATAATTGTACAGGCAGAGACAAAAGAGGATATAAACAGAATAATAAATAAAACTGGAATAAAAGACAAATTCCAAATTGAGGACAAGAAGAAGAAAAGAACCTCCTGATCATCTATAATATTGAGTCAGAACTAAAAGATGAAGAAATAGTAAGGAAGGTAATCAATACAAATATTGATGAAGAAAGACTCGCCGATGAAGTTTTGAGGGAGACGAAGGTTATTTATTTATTTATTTTATTTATTTATTGACTTATTTTCCATGGCGGAGTTAAGGTCACAAATGCTTTCTCTTTTACTCAACCATGTACATACAAATTCTAAATAAGCTATCAATATTAATACTAGTATAATTTGATAATAATTAAGAAAAAGAATAAACACTAAATGAGTATACATAACTACACAAAAAAACACGTACAAACAGACACAATGCACGCATACACACACACACACCTACACACACACACACATGTTAACATTTTACAGAAAACTTAAGCCTGTTTACAATTTAAGGCTGATAATGTATATGGATATACAACGATAATGATACTACTACTAATAACAATAACTAAAAATATACAAAAATAACACCAGAATATTTAAAAAGAGCTGTGCATTTACTCTTATCCTTTCTTTCTTTTTTCTTTTACTGTTTATTTCATCGTCGAGTGTGTAAAGACTAGGAATTTAAATCAAGCAGGTCTGTAATCGACTTCCTAAACGTTGAGATGGACTGTAGTTGTGTTTCGGGCGGAAGATCATTCCAAGCTTGGACGGTGGAAACAGTGAACGATTTGGAATAGGAAATAGAAGAGTGATGAGGGACCGAGAGTAGTTGGCTTTCCCTTGACCTGGTGTTACGATCGTGGTAGGAGCTAAGGGCCTGAAAGCATTCGTGCAAGTAAGAAGGTTGCTGAAGGCGAAGTATTTTGAAAAGAAGTGTTAGTCTATGTAAGTTAAGTCTTTCATTAAGTTTTAGCATTGACAATTGTCTATAGGATGGAGTCAGGTGGTCTGAGTACTTGAGAAGGAAAATAAATCGAAGACA
The DNA here is from genome assembly GCA_022664845.1 of Lepisma saccharinum. NCBI lineage: Eukaryota > Metazoa > Arthropoda > Insecta > Zygentoma > Lepismatidae > Lepisma > Lepisma saccharinum. The sequence goes on from JAGDQP010008210.1 coordinate 39,290, forward strand.
GGCATTTTGTACGCGCTGTAGTCGCCTGGCTAGTTCATCCTTGAGATTGGTTAGAATCACATCGCAATATTCCAGATGAGGGAATACCAGTACTTAACTAGAATTGATTTGATGTGGGTGGGCAAAGAATGTTTAAGTCTAGTGAGTGAGTGTAGGGACGAGAATGCTTTCTTGCACATTGCATTGATGTGTCGTTTCCATTCTAGTCGTTCGTCTAGGATTACACCGAGGTTTTTGACTGTCGTAGAATAGGGTATAACAGTCTGGTTTAGACATACTGCTGGAAGATTATCCTTTTGCAAGTACTGAGCTAGTTGGTTGGACGATATACGTATACATTTAGATTTTACTGGGTTAATTACTAACCTGTTTTTAGATGACCACTCGCTGATATTTTGAAGATATTCATTTAATTTGGAAATTGTGGTTTCTATGTTCTGTGGGCGACATGAAATGTATATTTGGAAATCGTCAGCGTACAAGTGATATTTTCAGTGTGAGAGGACATATGGGAGGTTAATTACATACATACAAAATAAAAGAGCTCCCAGGACACTTCCTTGGGGTACTCCATGAGTTAGGTAGCGCAGTGAGGAATTTTTACCATCTATACTTACGAATTGTTTCCTATCGCACAAATAGTTTTTCACCCATCTAACAGCTCCCTGGGAAAAATTAAAAAATGAGATAATTTCCGCAGTAAGATTTTGTGGTCAATTGACTGAAATGCCTTAGAAAAATCTAGAAGCGTAAGATAGGTTATCTCTTTTTATCTAGTGCCAGCCTTATATCATCCGTGATGCATGCTAGAGCAGTAGCCGTACTGTGATATTTGCGGAATCCCGATTGAAGTGGATCCATTAAATTGTATTCTGTTAGGTGTGTCCGAATTTGGTCGCTAACAATGTATTCAAGCGCCTTTGAGAGAGCGGGAAGGATGCTGATCGGACGAAAATCGTCCACATTTAATACGTTTTGTGTTTTGGGGAATGCTAATACTTGTGCTATTTTCCATCAGATGGGAAAGTACCAGACATGAGGCTGAGATTGAACATATTGGTTATTGGACTTATATGGCAGGATCCTTTTTATAAAAAGAATAGAAATTTGATCGTTGCCTACAGCAGATGATTTTATCCTGTATATAGCTTTTTAACTGTTTCAGGACCAATACATTCAAAGGAAAATTCATTTAGAGTATTTTGATGATTTGCGTTACTTGTATCAGATAAGTTAAATTTGACTGGGTCTGTAAGTTTTATATTAGCGAAATGATTGTTGAGCTCATCTGGCGTGAATTTATTACTAATTTGTTGCTTTATTCTCTTTCCTTTAATACCCAATAAATTTAGCTTGTGCCACATTTCTCTTTGGTTAGTCGTATTCTCTATTATGTGCATCGCAAAGTTTTGTTTCGATTTTCTAACTGAGTGCATTTGTTTCGTAAAGTCCGAAATGTTTCGAAGTGGTTCTGCATATTTTCATTGTTTCTTTTTCAGGCTCTTATGTACCTTCTCTAGGCAGCATCCCGTGCAGACATAAGATTACGGATCTGTTCGGTTATCCAAGGACATGGGGGATGGGAGACGCGTCTAGTAAGGGGAGCGTGTTTGTTTAGTATTTTCATTAATGAATCGTTTATAAATTGTAACTCGTAATCTATTGAGGGACTATTATACATTACATTTCATTGGGACATTTGATACGTCAGCACGTAAAGCAGCGTCATTAATTTTAGAGAAGTCTCTATAGGTTATTAATTTTGACATGCGTTTACTTTCGAATCTTAGAGAGTAGCAAGCAAATATCATATCATGGCGTGATATTCCCGGAATAGAAAGTTGCCCGTGATGGAGAATTTTCTGAATGTTGTTAATCAAAATCAAGTCTAAGAGGGTCGCTGAAGTAGTTGTGTGAAAGGTGGGGTTTAAGGGACACATAGAGAGACCCAGAGAGGATATGATATCACGAAAATTTTCGCTTCCTTTTTTCAAAGATGTCATATCAACAATCATATCACCAAGGATCAGGGCGTGTTCATAAAATGGCAAAAACTGTGAGATTTCATCTTCAAAGTTATGGAAGTTAGCCCGAGGGGGTCTCTAGATTACGCTGATTAGAACAGGTTGGTTGCGGATCCGACATTCTAATATAATGTACTCTGAGCTAAAGTCATATTCAGGCGGCGACATAGTGATAATTTTTGATTCGATTTGTTCATTGATGTATATCGCAACTCCGTCTGCTCCTTTCAGAATCCCATCATTTCTAATTAAATTAAACCCGGGTATATGATAAAGATCGTCACTTAAAGTTGGCTTGGCCCAAGTTTCGCTAACGAGAATGAAATGTAGGTTACTTTGTGGGAGGATTAATTCTTGAAACTCGTGAAATGTACTCAGGAGAGATTGTGTGTTTAAGTGAATGACATTCAGTGAATGGCCCTGAGGAACTCTCGAGTTCGGTTTTTAATAATAGCGCGGTGGTTGAAAAAATTGCCGGGGTGGAAGAAGGCAAAAAAAGGTCGCTGCCCCCGCATGGTGAAACTGGAATTTGTGGGAGTGCTTGGAAGGCTTCTCGAGTCGGTGTTGCAACCTCTGTTTCTATATCCGTATTATTCATATACTACACAACAATAAAATAATAGAGAGAGAGAGAGAGAAAGTGAATTTTGAGTTATATACAAACTTACCATCACTCGACGATGAAATGTATTTACTGGATACAAGGTTATTGATGTAACACACTATCATGGAGTACAGTTTTTTACTATCTTGGACTAGTAACACATACACGAGAGGGATTGATATTTTTGTATATACAACCCTCGTAATAAATGATAACTGGTACACGCTATAAGACATATATAATAACTCACACACACACCAACATACACACCAACACAAACACACAAATACACACATAGTGATGTCACACCGTTTTGAAGTCATTCCTAGCAGAGTAAATAGAAGGAGACACTTCTTGGTTTTCTTCACAGTATTTCGTGGCTTCACTTCCTTTCCTATATGATATCTTGCAGTTCACGTTGATTTGTTATAACACGTTTTGTATTTCCAATTAAAACAAAAATGCGTCCGTCCAGAGACCACGAATTCCTTTGTCCATAGCGTTCTTTCAGTTGCTGAAGTAGTTTCAGTCGTTTTGCTGTCAGGGATTCGGTTAATAGAATACCTGTGTTTTTCAGTTTCCTCTTCGCTCGCCATATTACATCCCTATCACGGTAGGCAACAAAGCGAATGATTATAGCCCGCTTACCTTGTTGTACCATCTGAGCTGCTGTCCTGTTTCTTTCCCGAACACCGAGGCGATGAACACGATCAATCTTGTCAGGAAGGGGATCTATACCCAGTTTGTCACGAAACACACCTAGCACAGTCTTCATCAGATCTTCTCTTGGAACTTCTTTCACTCCATGTAGAATGAGGCAGTTGCCTATATTGTTCGAGTTCGTCCAGGGGCTCCTCTTGTTTATGCAGGCTGAGGGTGACAGTCGCTAAATCGTCCTTTAGTTGAGACAGTTCCTTCTTAATAACTGTAAGTTCTTCTGATATGCCGCTTAAGGTTGCTGCTGCTGTTTCATCCACCTTTTTGCTTGCTCAGGAACTTTTATCGAGCGATGCAAGAGCCTGAGTGAGTTTATCTTGAAGAACGTTGACAGTAGAATCCAAGCTTTCACATCGCTTGTTTAAGTCCTTGTTTATCATACTGGTCATTTTTGCCCTTGTTAGTTGTAAACACTGCGTATAACACTAAAGGACTGATATTGTTAAATACGTGATCTTGTATATATTTTTGCTGATTTTCGAACCGAACACGTTAACATAGCATTTCTGGCGAAAATAAAGATCTGAATATGTTCTAGTTTAAGCACTTATTGCCAGTATTGAAAGGTTATGAAGCTCCTCCGAAACTACGCGTGACTCCACTCGTCCGCCATTGCTTAACTACCTACCACTCGTCTGCCACTGCTTAAGGTTAAGTTTCGGACTGGACCCAAAGGTAAAAGAACGTGCCATGCGGTATTAGAGGTTACATCGGAAGTTAGGAATGCACTATTGGAAAAACCGAGGATATATATATTAAATATACAAGTCACGCAATTAGGGACTACCTCGTTGTATCGCGATGTTTCAAATCTGCAGATTTGGGGCATATCACAAGGTATTGTGAAGGCCAAGAAGTCTGTTCCCACTGTGGAAGTAAAGACCATAAAAAGGACAACTGTCCCAAGAAAGAACATGTATCCCATGCCTCATGCGAAAGAAGGACTGTAAAGTGACGGACTACAAAGAATGTGCAACATGTAAGAGCTTATTGGCGAGGATAGGCGCGCGATTGGTCGTAAATTCGCACAACATATTTAACTTAGGAGAAATGAATAATTTACAAATAAATAAGAGTAATGGCAGGAAGATCAAATTATACTACACTGAAAATAAATCTAGCTGTAAGTTTATACATGTTGAATCGACAAAAGAGGAATTTTTAATGGACCTATAGGACACCTTAGAGTATTTACAGAAAATTAAGATAAACAAAACAATCTAAATTAATATACCTGCAGTGGGAATGGGATTGTGGAAACATGAACCTGATGAAGTCCTGGCAAAATTCAACGAATATAGCAAATATGATAATAATAAAATAATCTTTAAGATGTATTTGAATGAAAAAAAACCTGTTTAGGAAAATATTAAATAGTACAGTAAGCAATTTTAGTATATTCTTCGATCCAAGAAAACAAACAAAGAAAGAGAAATTAAATTGTATGGAAGAAGAACTAACAACAGAAATAAACAAACTAGTAATCAACCTGTCCGATTCTGAAAGTGAGACAGGAGGAGATAGAAGGCAGCATGCCGGATGAGGAAAATAAGAAATTGAAATCACAATTAAAGAGGGATCGAATGCGACTAATAACATTTAGAAAGGTTAGAAAGGAGATAATAAAAGGAACAGACACACCTCAATCATCAAATGAAACAACTAATAGAGCTAATGTAAGCACACAAATTGTAAAAAGGAAAAAATGGAATAATTGGCTTACTAAATTAGGTGAGAGATTTGAATCGAATAATAGAACTCAATATAATGAGGAAGTTGAAGAACAAGCTGGAACTTCAGTAGCTGGCGGCGGAACTCAAAAACTACAAGTAGAAAACGATGACAGTAAGACACAAAGTGAAGAGGACTACGCGCAGGGAGTCGCGAGTGGATCCAAAGATCAACAGAAAAAGATAAATTGGACATATTCGGAAGAAAAAAAAAGATATAAATTTTCAATTTTAGAGAATCCGCAGGTCCTAAGCGTCGCCCTAAGACACATTGTGCGCAAGATTCATCCAAATGGAGACAGGATAACATTTCCAACACCAGATGCAGTTGATCGCATTTCTCTAAAGATACATAATTTACCAACAGAGACGAGAGAACTTGTGGATTTGGTGGATGAAGTCTTCGCCCGCAGGGACGAGGACTTCAATCTTAATGAGCTCTATAGCGACTTTGTGAGGGCACATGGCAGGGTGCTGCTGGATCCGAAGGAGTCTTGGCCCCATTGCTATGTGCACACTAAATACCCACCATAGCATGGGGCCTGAGCGGTGCTCTGTGCTGCAAATAAATGCCCAACATTTCCGGACTGTATGAGCGGAGGTAACAGTACTGGCTGAGGAACTACAAACTGATATAATATGCATCCAGGAACCATATATTCTGAATAGAAGGCTAATAAACATACCTACTACAGCTCAGATAGTAATGGGAGGTGAAGAACTGAAAGCAGCTATAATAAATCTAAACAAAAATTTTTCAAATAATATAAATTACTCAACTAACAGATGAATCCAGTGCATGTGCAGAACTATTAACCAAATTTGGGAAATTTATAATAATAAGTTTATACTGTCAATATAGATTTGAGATTACACAGTTTATAAATAAATTAGAATTAATAATAAATACATATCAGAACCAAAATATAATTATAGCTATTGACGCAAATGCAAAGTCGCCTCTGTGGTTCAGCAACGTTATAAATAATAGGGATAGACGAAGAGGAGAAGAACTGGAAGAATTAATATTTGCAAATAACCTGATTGTAGTAAATAAGGAAGGACAACCCCCAACCTTTTGTAACAGGGCAGGAGCAGAAACAAATATAGGCCTAACATTAACAACGCAAAATCTTTATAATAAAATCAATAATTGGCAAGTGTTGGATAGCCGGACCACAAGCGACCATACCGCAATTATTTTCAAAATTGGCGGGGCAAACAATGCAGCGCAGGGTTCTGCTGAGGAAGAGGACTCCTTTAAATATAACATCAAAAGAATGAATTGGGATAAGTTTCAAAGACATTTGGCTTTCCCTGAGATAGAAGTCCGAACTGATGTGGACCAGGTAGCGGCAACTTTCGAGGGTTCAATCAGGCAAGGAGTTAGAGCTTCTTGTCCGCTGCAGGGGAAGATTAAGACAAATACCACGGCTCCTTTCTGGTGTCGGGAGTTGGAAAGAATGAGGAGAATTGTCAGGGCAAAAAGGAAGAGCTATCAATTAGCACAGGACCCGGAGCTTAGAGTTAGAAAACTAGAACAATATACAACGGTCAAGAACGACTATAAGGAAAAAATAAGCATACGAAAAAAGGAATCGTGGGATGCATTTGTAGAAGACAACCTAAAAATGGACGCATGGGGCTCTCCGTACAAGCTTTGTGTGGAGAAGACAACACCCACAACTCTAGCAACATTAAAGTAAACGGATGGAATTATACCACAACGTGGAAGGAATCAGCAGAACTATTAATGGAAGAACTTATACCAAAGGATATTAAGGAAGAAGAAACGGAAGAACAGCAAAGAATGAGAGCGAGAATGAAGGAAATATTAGATCAAACAGTAACAGAAGAAAATGATAATAAGGAGGAAATCACAGTGAAAAATTCTGAAATTGATCAGGAAATTAAATCTCTAAAAAATATAAAAGCTCCGGACCCAGATGGTATTAAGTCAGAAATTCTCAAGAAGACTAAGGACTTATGGATCCCGTACTTGGCAAGGCTCCTTACCGAATGCTTGAGGTAAGGAAGATTCCCGGAAAAATTGAAGAAAGCCAACCTAATAATCTTTTTGAAAAGCAGAGAGAAGCCAAGGTTTAGTCCAAGATCCTATAGACCTATCTGCCTTCTGAATGTCATTGGTAAGGTCTTTGAGAAGATAATTGTGAATCGCTTACAAGCAGCTAGGAAGGGAATTGAGGAAGATAAGACGCAATTTGGATTTAGGAAAGGAAGGTCAACCGAGGATGCTCTGAATAAGTTCTGCGATGGCGTGATGGGGGCAGATGGTAAATATGTCTTGACAATTTTCATTGACATCAGGGGAGCCTTCGACAACCTGTGGTGGCCGGCCCTATTTGTAAACCTAAAGAATAGCGAAATACCAAATTACATAATAAGGATACTCGGGGACTACTGTAAACCTAAAGAATAGCGAAATACCAAATTACATAATAAGGATACTCGGGGACTACTGTACGAACAGAACAGTCAGCCTGCGAGCCCCAGGAGAAAATATGACCCGGAGACCGAATAAGGGATGTCCGCAGGGATCGATCTGTGGCCCAGTCTCTTGGGACATTTGCATTGATCCCTGCATAAAGAAGATCAACGAAATGGAGGAAGCAATGTCAATCATCGCCTATGCCGACGACATTGCGGTATTGGTGGAGGCAGATTCCAGACGCGAAATGGAAATTAAAGCAACGAGAATATTAGCGACAATTCATGAATGGTGCGTAACTAACAAACTGACGGTCTCTGCTGAAAAAACTCAGTATATTATATTTAAAAAAAACTAGAAAGAAACCCTATAATAAAATTTAATAATCAAAACTTAAAAAGAGCTAAAACATTTAAATATCTAGGGATCATCCTAGATGAAAAACTAAACTTTATTGAGCATATAGAAGCTACGAAAAATAAAATAATCAAATTTGGCAATAAAATAACTTCAATGACCACAACAAGATTCGGGCTGCCTATAAAACATATCAAATTGTACCATAACCAAATTATCAATTCAATTGGCACATAGGGATCTAGTGTTTGCGCACACAGGCTGACAGAAAATAAGAGTTTAGCAGATAAACTGGATAGCCGCAGAGATCTTTTTTAATAAGAATGTCCGGCGCATATCGAACTATACCTGGGGTGGCATTAAACATAATATTAGGAATAGCGCCTCTGCATTTGGAGAACATCAAGTCTGCTGCTTTATATCGGATGAAGAAAAATAATATAATAACAGCTACGGAAATCTTGGGAATCTTGCCAAACAATAAGGAGGAAATAGAAAAAAATATTATATCTAAATGGCAAGACTTCTGGGAAAGAAGTAGAAAATCTAGAAAACTATATGGAATAATAGAAAATATACACAACCGACTGCAATGGAGACGATGGAACCCGAGCAGAGGCGCTGTACATTTCTTAAGTGGTCATGAACCGTACCGAAGCAAATTATATGAATTCGAGCGAGTTGATTCCCCGATGTGCGTGTGCGGCCATGAGTCGACCCCGGAACATGTGGTCCTCGAGTGCCAGGAAAACCAAGTAAATAACGAACGAACAATTATACAACAAATAGTTGATTTAAGACTGGAATTACAAGACACAACAGTACAAAACATAATGGAAAATGAGGAAACGAGAAACTCTCTGGATCTACTCGCGGCTAAGATTTCGCATATATATAAAATGAGATATATTAGTAGGCAATAAAACCGAACAATAAATAATTCTACGAATTACACCACTGAGCAACAAACTCAAACAAATGAATATAGACTATATTCCTTGTGTCCGTGTAACCATGTATTCGTCCGCTCGTTCGTTCGGTTGATTGTGTATTCGTTGGAGATGAATCGGGTATTATGTGTTCATGGCGAGTGTGAGTGTAAGAGCGATATTTCAGTCTAGAATAATGGTTGAATGATGTCATGCGAACTTTGTGCATTTTAGATCTTCTCCACGGTCGTGGCAATCGAATACCCATTCCCTAGAACACAGAAATACCTAAAAGTAATATTAACAGAGCGCTCACGATGCTGTACGTATGATCGAAAAATAAAACCTTTCCATCGCTCGCAGAGTTGCTGCCGACTTGTAGTCAGGACAGCGCTCCAACTCTGAATGGCAAGAACTTAAAAACTGCGGAAGAAATATAATGCAGCGAGTGCGCGAGTGAAAGTGAGAAAATGCGCGTGATGTGAGGTGATGGACGCGGTGAGTCTGGAAGAGGAAGAGTTCCCGGAACCAACCCCGATCCGTGGATCTGGAGGAGAAATCCCGCTGCCCGGGGGCCTGAATCAACTCGACCAGCTTGGACCCGCATGCAGAATGAATAGGAGTATGAATGGGGGAATGAATGTGACTGTATGTGTTTTCTATAAAATATTCAGTTAATGATACTAGGGGACACATAGTTTGCTGGGATAAAGGAAGTTACAAAAAGTATAGATCAGGTAATGGGAAACGATTAGAATTAGAAAAGGAAAGACAAATAATGTAAAATAGAGACTCTCTAATCTCAACAAGAGAACGGATACAAAATAGGTGTGGCAATCGTGTTAAAATACTAATAATAAAGATAATAAACAGTAAAGTATGAATGAATGAAAGAGAAAAAATAGACAAAACTAAAATTGTCATAAATCAAATCAGAGAAACGCACAAATAACAAATAATAACTAAATGACAATAATAAGAATTAAAATAATAATGTAACAAACAGATATAAATGAATAAATAACTAAGGATTGTATAGCTCAAGTCACTTGTATATGTAAAATAGTGTATGCATTGCTAGTAGAAAAAATAAATAGTAACTTTCCCCCCAACTCGCGGAAATAGGGCCCAGGTTTATCCATCGGGAACTGGGCTACAGAAATATCCCCCCTCAGTCCTCCTATACTCTTCTCTTTTTTTATCTTTTTTTGAATACCAGTTTAAATCTATGCAATTTCAGGTCCTACGGACTCCGTGCCTCGACGCCGAGAAGGGGTAGAGACAGGGAGACCACTTTGGGGATGGCCTACCCCAGCTTTGCGGAGAATCCCTTTTAGATTCGTTGCGCCCCTCAGGCGCTCGAATCAAAGCTGTGCTAAGAGAGCAAAGAGGTAGCGGTGCCAGGAGGGTCCATAAATAAAAATAATACTCCCATTCTATGCATGTTTTTCCAGGGTTTACTACTTATTGCATACATGCACACATATTTACCATTTCATGTAGCATGTGATATTTCCTCCGATGATATATCTACCGAGGGACCGTTATGTGCATACTTGACATCCACTTTTGCGGCATTATTTCCCAGTCTAGTTTACCTATGTTACATTTTCTGTTTCTTGTGTTGCGTTAATCAAGTCTTCGATTGGGCTGTACAGTCGGCTAACATTTTCTAATTCCTGCTTCTTGGCGCGAACAGACTGTAACACACATACATCACCGTTCGTATTGATGAGGTTCGCGACATTATTCATATATCATTGCAACTGCACCTTCCCACGTTTTATTAATGCAGGACTGACCTTTTTCTGGCTATCCGGTTCTTCCCGATTTCTTTCGTAACTCGTTCACGATTTACCGTAATACATGTTGTCAAGAAAAAGCAATCCCAGTTCCATGTTCGCTCGTGTGTGGAAAGGGGAGTGGGGAAGCGGGTGCGGTAGGTCAGTGGTAGCGGACCCAGGTGGGAGGGGAGGGTGTTATTACTGTTCACTGCTACAGCCCAATTGGGCTGGTGGGTCTCTGGCAATAGAACATCAACTCGACGGTCCTGAGTGCAACGCCGTGTTGGGGTTAGGTATGACTCTTAACAGCTAGGGGGCAACATGTGACGTGCACATATTCTACACCAGTAAACGCCCCATAGCCAAATACATGTTATCCACCTACGTCAACGACAATACATACTGTTACCATGTAACCATGTGCGTCTCCAGTGTCCAACAGTGACGACTCATTTCCAAAGCAAAACTCGAATAGCATTACCAAGGCAGCCAAAAATATCGAGCTTCACCGAAACTGATGTCATAAATTTGGTCGCAATTCATATCGTCGGATTCCAGTGATGTTCTAGTTTCTTATTTTTCCTTCTTTTTTAAAACAAAACATAGGAGGGAGCTTTTCTTTCGGAGGTATTAACAAAAAAATTATTTCGGAAGACCGGCGTTTACGTAAAGGCTTTTGTTCAAAGTTCGCGACGGTCGTTTTTCATCCGTCAGTGAACCCGGTTAAACAACCAACATTTTTCCTTAGTTCTTAATGCACAGTTCGTTCCAATTAAAGAAGTCCTCCCGTGTCTTCCTCTCAAGCCTATCTGATGAATTTTTAACACTATTTTTTGCTGCTTCAAGCCTTTTATATAGTCAGTCTATTCAACCAACTCTTCACCATCTCTCACGGTCCTCATCTATAACAATCAGCTTGGTTAAATCACTTCAACGATACACAATGCCCATCCATCACAGTCTTACGTTACCTCACGTAGCCATTGTCCTCAACTAAGCGGCTTGGATACATAACTCCTTTTTGATATTTCGTATTAAGCCTCATATTCTGTGAAAATTCTGGTTCCCACGAGGGAGAGTAAAGTGCAGAGCCCCCTACTGGAGTGTGTGTTTGTGTGTGTTACACCGCAAACAAGTACGTAATAAAAACGAACAATAAAAAGACACGTATTCCAGGCTACGCTCGGTAACTTATATAGTAAAAGAGATCAACAAAACCATTCGATAACCCCGTAGAAACAAATGGGTGTTTAGGGCTATGATATTATGCTCATTGGAAGTTCTCAGTTGATAGGTCTAAATGTTACAAACATTTTCTGCCGTATATTAAACTCTTTCACTGCAAAAAATTGGTTTGAATATCCAATTTTATACAACCGTTACTCATTTTCCTGCCTAACGTTTGGAATTTCAGTTTGAGAAAAGATTCTAGAAGCTACACATGCAAAGCAACCTATAAGAACTACATAACAGTTTTTATTTAAACTCCCTACCTCTTCTGGATTTCTAGATATTCAGTTTTCCGTACATGTCTACGAGTGACAAACACCATCTCCCACATTGAAAACTTGTTCGACCCGGAACAAATAAGGACAGAACTTTTTTTCTTTTCAAAAGTGGCTCTCACGTCTCATATATGTAGGAACCCAAACACGAAAAATAAAATTGTTCTAAACGGGTGATGCAACCATTTTTTTAAAATAATAGATTATTTGTTATGGAATGACCCGCTAATATATTCCTCGCCTTGTGATACAAACATATGAACACAAATTCCATGCGTTTTAGAATAAGCTATAGAGGAAGATATACAGACAGACACGAGTCGAGATGACAGAGAAAAGGATGAATGCATAATGAAGAGCTCCACAGACTTTACGTTTCACCCGGTGTTGTAAGAATAATGAAATCATGACGACCAAGATGGGGAGGACAAGTACCTCGGATGGAAAGAAAAACGATAAAATTTTCGTGGTTTTAAAAGTCAGAGCTAAAAACGCCACTGGGAAGACCTACATGTCGCTGGGATGACAATATTAGAAGGAATCTTCGAAAGGTAGATGTTGATGGTGAAAACCGGCTTGAGCTTTCCCAAGATAGAATCCGATGGTAAACATTTGTTACTCTGGCGAGGAACTTGCGAGTTCCGTAAGCCGTAGAATTAGTTAGTAGGCTACATAATGTGTAGGATGTTCAAATACTCATTTATATCAATCTGACTGGCGTACTCTTATTTATACCAGTATCATTAAGTTCGTACAAAAACAAGAATGCATCTAACGCCTGTATAATTAAATTGTATAGGTACTAGGACTCTTTCGTAGTTACATGTTGCAGTATGGTGCAGCAGAGATTGAGTTCGGACTAAAACAACATATTAACTTTTCTGGTTTAGCAACTTTAACCAGATGAAATTGCAACTGGAGCATAGAGATACTTGGATCACTGAAATTTTCGTTTCAATTGCAAAGTAGCTAAGAACGTTTTTGTCGATTTTGATCGTCAGTTTCGTATTTACTCGAATCTAATGCCCACCCTTTTCAGTCGATTATAGACCCCAAAATTGGGGTGCACGTTAGAATCAATGACGCACTAGATTCGTATGTATGATGGAATGACGCAATATCCTGGTGGTAAAACTGGAGGCTCTTAGACACAAAGAAGACCACGAGTGCCCATCGCAAGTCTGCTCCATTGGCGAAGGGTTTCTCAAGAAGGTAGTTGTCCATGAATAGAAAAGGTGATAATATGTTGCCGCAAGTTCCGGGGAGTAGCGTGGATTGTACAATATCTTGCAGCTAGGTCGCTGTGTGGCACCCCTGGTCGCTAGTTCCACATGCAGCCTATCATTGGGGGCAACAAACAGTACACCTTTGCTAGCTCGTTCTGCTTCAGTGCCTGTTGCACACTTAGCAATTGATGCGAATACAGTTTATGGTTCTGCAGTGATGGTTTGGTATGGTTGTACCAGTTCGTAGTCACTTCACGGCTAGTCCAACAGATACAGAGCATGATTGCGTGGGTGTGGAGGTGGTCTTTTGTTGTGTTGCACAGTGTCCTACGGTACAGTTGAGAATCTCGTATGGGACCCACTTTTCCTCACTAGTGAATACTAGATCGAATATGAGTGCATCTTGGTGAAGAGAAAGCAATGCAAAGTAGGCTGTCACACTTCAATCCTTTTTGGTTTCCGACAGTGTTTGTGGTACTCATTTGCTCAATTTGTACAACTTTTCTATTGGGTGCAGCCGAAGTCTGACTGTTCCATCAGAAACCTAGAAGCGTTCTTCAAGATTACCGCACGTTTGGCTGCTGTTCCGCTCTCTAGCCGTGTTTAGAGCCTCGTCATCTAGAGTTTGTGGGCGCCACCAGCGGGGTTCATCTCCAGACTTGAATTTCTGGATCCAGTGCCTGGCGGGTTTATTCACAGCATTATCCCAAAAGGCTTGACGTATTCGGCGACATGATTCAACAGCAGTCAAGCCAACCTTAAAGTCATAAATCAGATAACCCCGAACGAGCTGCTTCGACACCCAATTTGTCTTCACCACTACTCGAGCTATGACAAATGTGCGTGCGTGTGCCTGTTTCTTGTCACCGTCAATGTTGACATCCTCTCCCCGATTGCTTTTCCAGCATCTGAGGCAATATTTTCCGTATCAGTGATCACATCTTCCCATTCACTTCAAAAACGGCAAAAACTTTTCGGTTAGCTTATATTTTATATTTTAGGTGTACATTCAAGGCAGATATGATAGAACGTATGATAAGAACTTTGGTAACCTTTACTTTATATGGACCTTGAAATGATATGAGTTCAATGGAATTTGGAAATCCACAAACATCTATACCCCAGGCGGAATTCGAACTCGCAACCTCATGAACGACGCCCAGCACCCTAGTCCACACGGCTATCGATGTTGGAGTGAACAGTCTGAGAGAGGGAACAACCTGGCTCACAGATACACTCTCTAATTCATTGTAGACAACAGAGCTAAAATCCTTAATAGTATCTAAACTCTGTATTACAGATGGGAACAAGAATGGTCTAACATAAATAAATATATGTCATATTTCTTGTTCTCTTATGATCAGTTCCAAATAAGCGTTTTCGGTTACGATAAAGATATCTTGCAAGAATATTGAAAAGAATCAGCTCGTTGTGTCTCAGTAAGTTTTAATATTAAATTGTCACATCTAGAAATAGTTATGATGTCAAATCTCATCAGTATCCCATACTGTTTAGATAGCTACGTTTCTCTATTAGATCTCAAGCATTCTGATTATTAAACCTCACGCACAATTTGATTGTATCTTTCACTTTTAAAATAATATCTTCGACTATTAAGGGAAGGAAGCCTTACTTGGGGAGTTTTTTTCAGGAAGCTGTAAAACGTTCCCTATTTGTAACAGGGTTCTCGCAAAATATGAATGGTGTATGGAGTTAAATTATCTAACAAATACAAAGTGCCAACCAGTGACATCGCTGCAAGGTTTTGTGAAAAACGTTGAGTGATAGCAGATTAGGAGTTTTTAGTAGTAGATCGTGAGGTTCCTAATTTGGGGAGGAAGCTAAAATAGAACACAAGCGCTTAGGACAGGCGAAATCAAACGCAATTGTACTGTATAATTCTCTGTTTATTGCACCCGATTGTTGTGCCATACGTAGTGAAATACAATCAAGGCAGTAGGCCCGCTGAGAGCTATATTGAAACAAAACAAATGAAAGAAAGGTAAGAAACATAATTGAAACAAAAGTTAAATGCCTACTGAGAGATTCATCGTACAGAACAATAGGATAACTACGTCATAATTGTAAGCCTAATTCACAAAATAGTAGGCCTAGATTGCGGCTCGACGTTTGCGTGAAGATCGCGATTTGCTGCACGACTTGCATGTGATCTGTTGCTGGGAATTAATACTTGCACACAACTTATGCGCCCACTGGAAACAGAATTGGCAACGAACCCATTGGCGTAAACAAGTATTTGGACAGTATAGGAATTGAACAAGTGGTTCCTAACAGAAGTAAGCGTGCTCCAGAGCACCACCGATTTTCCATGAAACAAATAAACAGGGACGTAAAAACAACCCCGCGGTGGAGGGGACGTAGATGTTTCTCAGTATTAATAAAAGAACTGAAAGCTGCGAATCGTGGGGTGGGGGGCGGTAGAGCCAGTTAGTTACGCCACTGCAAATAACTCACACAAGTGAAACATAATTATGTAACCATGAATTTGAAAAAGATAACTTGAGTAAAGCTGTGTCAAGAAATTTCCTCAGCACGTTCCTAATGAAAGATCAATTACATCTAATAGAATTACATAACAGCCAAATATTCATCTTTGAAATTCTGAGAAAACGCTAGCATATTTCCAAATTTTAAGGGGGTTTAAAAATGTAGCCATAAACATAGAAAGCTAGAATGATGCAGTCTTCATTTAAGTAAAACCTCTTTCTTCGTTGTATATCAAAGAGTTAGTATTTTGCCGAACTGATTTCGTTTCCTCAAGATCTAGAGACATATCACCGTGCTCGGCAATTTCCGTAAGACTGGAAGCAGTGGAAAGTAACCAAATGTAATCTATTTTTAAATTCCAACTAGACATGTAAATTATTTTCTAAAATCTTTCATAAGTTTTCTGATTCACGATTAAAATAAATACTCTCTAAATATATATTTTTTTGATACAAACGATTTTTGGATAACAGCTCAATCATCAAAATCAGAAGAAACAAAATTCTTAACATTCTACCAGCAACCAGTGATCTGTTAATATAATCATCAGAAAGGAAAGGCTCAAATAAGCACTAAAGGAACATTATCATAACTAATAATTTGCACTTGATATCAAAGAACAGAAAACTGGATAGTGAGCACTCTGGAAAGCGCAGCTCTCGCCTTAATGAAATATCGGTCATGAGCTCTAACAAAAATTCTTGAGAAAATAAATATTTCCATTTTTTATAAAGTTCATAAAATTTACGGTGTTTATCTTAACTTCCTGAGTACTTTAATAGAAACGTCGTTAATAGAAAAATATTTATTTTCCAGAATTTTTCGCTCCACTCGCTGGAGCTTCCTCAGATGTGATCTACAATCTACAATGACTTAACATATACATTTATATACAATACAGTGGTTTAACAGTGTTGCCAGTTAATGATTTCTAATTACCCGTTCCCTTCGTAACAACTTTCCCCATTGCTCCCTTAAATTTCCTGATTTTCTGTTTATTAATTTGTCTCCTCTTTTAATGATGAAAGCTGCTTCCCAAATGTCTCGTTCTTTCTGTATTCTGACTGTTTTGATTTGTTTGTATCGCACGATATGATGCCCTTCCTCTATTACATGTTGTGACAATTCTGAGCTGTCCGTTTGTTTTGCTGTGTATCTTTGGTGTTCTTTTACCCTTGTTTTGATTTTTCTTTTAGTCTGACCAATATAAAATTTCTGACAAGAGCATTCAATTTCATATATGCCGTCTTTTTCATCCGTTTCTATTACCCTTTTGTGTTCATTGAAAATATTGTGTAATTTCATGATTGGTTTCAAAATCCCTTTTACCCGGAACCTTTTATATAGCCTTTGTAGTTTTTTGGATGTATCTCTTAAGCCTGGTATCTGTATTCTAACCTCCGTAGTTTTTTAATCAACCGTTGGTTGCAGATTTATTGGATTTTGATCTAGCTTTTTTTCCAGAATACAATATTTTCCTCCTTTGTATAACCATTCTTCTCGCCCGTGTCAATTATCTGCCTTACCTCCTTCTTTAATTCTTCTTCGGCGTTGCAAAGTTTCATTCCCCTTAAGAACATATTTTTCCACACGTTTTGCTTCATCTGTGCTGGGTGTCCCGAATTTTTATGAATATACTCATCACCTTCTGTTGGTTTCCTGTAAACCCTTGTATTAAATCTTCCTTCTTTCTTTCCTACTAAAATATCCAAATATGGTAGAGAACCCCCGTTTTCATCTTCTCTTGTTAATGAAATATTCTTATGTTCGCGGTTTAATTTTTGATAAAGGACGTCTACTGCCTCTTTGTTTTCCCCTCATCAACGTATCTAACACCTATTACAATACCTGGAATTTTTCCAAAAACATTACTTTCAAATTTATCCGTAAAGAAGTCTGCTAACAATGGAGAAAGTGGATTACCTATTCATTTGAAACAAAATCTGGTTGTTGAATTTATAATAATTGTAATCAATACATATTTGGAGGCCCCTGGTATATTCGTCTGCTATTAGCTGATCTACACTCTTGTACAAAACCACGCGTGCATTCTGTCCAAAGTTTGTACAAGGGTGCATTATGTCCAACACACGGCATATACGAAATTGAATGCTCTTGTCAGAAATCTTATATTGGTCAGACTAAAAGAAAAATCAAAACAAGGGTAAAAGAACACCAAAGATACATAGGAAAACAAACGGACAGTTCAGAATTGTCACAACATGTAATAAAGAAAGGGCATCATATCGTGCAATACAAACAAATCAAAACAGTCAGAACACAGAAAGAACGAGAAATTTGGGAAGCAGCTTTCATCATTCTCACAACATGTAATAGAGGAAGGGCATCATATCGCGCGATACAAAAAGATCAAAACAGTCAGAACACAGAAAGAACGAGACATTTGGGAAGCAGCTTTCATCATTATAGGAGGGGACAAATTAATAAGCAAAGAATCAGGAAACTTAAGGGAGCAATGGGGAAAGTTGTTACGAAGGGAACGGGTAATCAGAAATCAGTAACTGGCACCGCTGTAAACCCTGTATTGTATATAAATGTATATGTTAAGTCATTATAGATAGTGTAGATCACATCTGAGGAAACTCCAGCGAGAGGGTTGAAATATTCTGGAAAAAAATATTTTTCTATTAACGGTGTTTTTATTAAAGTATTCAGGAAGTTAAGATGAACACTGTAAATTTTAGGAACTTTATAAAGTTTGAACTCAGTCCTCAAACAATTTGAAAATTCAAGATTGAAATTAACTTCAAATCTAAACAAGTTGTGATTTCTCAGACAATGCCAGAAGTACAAAGTTATACCAATGTTCTTGAAGTGGAAACTTTCACCATTGTCTAAAAATGTTGAGGAGGAGAAAAGAGTAGCTCAAGTGATGGTTTTAAAAAATTGTGTGAAAAGTGCTCAAAGTAATGTGGCATCGTTGAACAACAGAGTATATTATCTATATCAGGAAATTACTAGGTTTCTACCTGGGAAGGAAAAGGATTCTCTATGTAGAGCGAATGAACAGAGGCGTCATAACATAGCAGAAAAACAACAATGTAAGTTGCAGCGGAAGTTAGACAACTTAAGAAGGTCACAGGTCAGGAGCGGCAATGAACAAAATGAAGTGTATAAGGGCGTCGTGCCAACATGCGAGTCAAGGGAACTAGTGAGGGAATACAAGGGCACGATAAAGGCAACCTAGTGAATTTAACAAACATTACGGAAATACCGGACCTCGTGAGGAAAACGTTCATTAATGGGTTGAAATTTGCACCAAACAGCCAAAACATCCAGTTACCGGAACATGTTGGGCTTCTTTGTGTTCTTTTTAAGAAGTGTGTTTGTTCTGTATCGTGTGTGTTTTCACTTAAGATTATATGTTAGTGTTGTGTTGTGTGTGTGGAGATATGTATATTATATGATCGACGACATTATATATGGTGACAGCATAGGAATTTTTATTTTTGGATGCAAGAATGGCAACAAACATCCATCAGTTATTTACTACGTAACACAATGTTACATTGATTGTCATATGTTATGCGCTTGCACTTATGTTACTATTTATTCAATCTATCTCGTGTGTGTGTGTGTATGTGTGCGCAAACGTGTCTCTCGCCCTCCTAACCCGTGGATTACAGATGAACTACTGAACTTAATGGCTAGTCGCGATGGAGCTTATAGAAAATATCGAAGAGATCTTAAAATCAACCCCTCTACTACCCAGGTAAGTTTTGAAACCTACAGAGTGCTTCGAAACCGCTACACCCAAGCCGTACGCAAAGCTAAGCTAAAATTTGCATATGACATCGTCAACAGAGAAAATCAGAATCAAATATGGCATAAATTAAAAGTTTTAGGTATCAGAGGTAAAAAACATTCTGTAGATGATACAGTTATGCACATTGCACCTAACTCACTAAATGAGCGTTTTTGTGACACATATCCACCAATCACGCAGAGTAACTGGCTGCCTAACAAAAAATTAATGTGCCCCAAAACCACACTTCCTTCTCTATGATATGCGTGAGTCCGCAGACAGTTGAAAAAGCAATCAACAGAATAAAATCCAATTAATTAAATAAATATTGCCATTTGTACTTGTTCCCATTACCGACTTATTTAACCTGTCGATTACCACCAGCACTTTTCCTACCTTATGGAAAATTGCAAGAGTTCTTCCCCTCCCTAAGACAAAAGTTATTACCAGTGCCGACGACCTCCGACCTATTAGCATTTTACCGTCTTTTTCCAAAGCCCTAGAAAATGTCGTAAGTGATCAAATTCGTTCTTACTTACAAACACATAGCCTTCTTGACCCCTTTCAATCAGGTTTCCAGAAAGGTCGTAGTACCGCCACTGCTTTAGCTCATATCACAGATGACATTCTTTATGCTCTTGACAATAGAAACATAACAATTCTTACACTTCTTGATTTCAGTAAAGCTTTTCAATCTATAAATCACAACATTCTGATACGCAAATTATCGACGTTTAACAACTTTTCAGACTCTTCTGTAAATTGGATTCAAAGTTATTTAACTGGCCGCTAGCAGTATGTATCTGTTTCTGGTATTGACTCCTCTTTGAGAACTCTTCATCATGGAGTACCTCAAGGTAGTGTACTCGGTCCTCTTCTCTTCTGCTTGTACATCAATGATTTGCCATCTGTATTACAGCATTGTAAATACCATCTTTATGCCGACGACTTTCAAGTATATATAACTTGTTCTCCAAGTGAGCTACCCACATATATTGATAAACTGAATGAGGACTTAAGAAGACTTGTTCAGCGGTCAAATGATAACGGTCTGAAATTGAATCCATCTAAATCTCAATGTCTACGTATAGCTTCTAAAGCAATTCTTTCATCTCTTAACTCTTCTCCCTCTCCCAACGTCTTTCTAGATGGAATGATAATTCCTTCCTCGCACACCGTAAAAAATTTAGGTCTTATTTGTAATGAACATCTAACTTGGACGGAATACGTTAGTACCGTCTCTAAAAAGGCCTTTGCAACTTTACATTCTTTGAGCAGACTTAAAAATTTTCTTCCCATCTCCCTTAAGAAAATGCTTGTTCAGGCCTTAGTAATGCCTCATGTGAATTATTGCCACGTAGTGCTTGCCAACCTGGATGATGTACACACGTACCGGCTACAGCGCATTCAAAATGCTTCAGTGCGTTTTATATTTAATCTTAAACCTTATGATCATCCAACATCTTATTTCAATAGGCTGCAATGGTTAAAAGTCTCACAATGACTGGAGTGGCATTCTTTAGTGCTTCTATTTAAAATTCTACGCGATCGGCAACCTTCCTATCTTTTGCAACGTTTTAAGTTCCTAAGCGATCATCACAACCGTGACACTAGGTCTCGCGCAAACTTATTACTTTCTATTCCTCACCATAACTCATCCTTTTATTCGAAGTCCTATACAGTTTCTGTATCCCGTAAGTGGAACGGACTGCCAATTTCCATCAGAGACTCAACTTCATTAACAAGTTTTAAATCTATGCTTTACAGCTACCTCTTAGAGCAACACAAACTAAGATATGTTTGAATAGTATTCTCTCAAATCGTCAATTTATATCAAATAAATACTAGTATCCCTTTAGCCGTCAATGTAAATTTAATTGTAAGTCGATAATGTTAGTTTATATAAATTCTCATGGTGCTCATGGCATTGCATTTATACCTATATTTTTCGTGTATGTGTGTGTGTGTGTGTGTGTGTATGTATGTGGTTAGTGAACTTTAGATTATCTAAAATCTGTAGTGTAGATAAGTTTTTGTTTTGTTTCCTCACTTTTAGTTTTTGCTTTATTTTGTTTACATTTATGAATTTCGTTGTATTATAAATCTCTTCCATCTTATAGTAGTGTTTACCGAAACTGTTAATTACTCTCTTTGTATTCATGGTTCAGTGGTAGAAAAGGCCGTAAGGGCCTTAACTTCGCCATGTAAAACAAGACGTAAATAAATAAATAAATATAGTCAGTGTCGAATCAGCATATAAAAGATGGAGAAGAAAAAGAGGACTTTCTAAATAAATGCTTAACTGTAATTAAAAATAGTTGTGTAAATAAAAATAATAATGCAGATTGTAAACAACCCCAAGGTAATCAGGGGTATGCAGGTAATGTTAGGAAAACAAAGGCATGGTTAAATGAAAATCAGGTTTGTAAAGCTGACAAAGGTACTAAGGTTATACTTGTAGAACGAGAGGTATATAACGAAAAGATGATGGCATCCTTAAAAGAAACAGGTTTCGAGATAGAAAGGAAAGGCCCTTTACAGCGAGTTATTAATATTGCAGAAAAATATGTTAAAATATTTGGTGGATAACTGATAAAGAAAAAGGGAGCTATATAGTTTCAGCGCCCAACTTGCCTTCGGGACAGTTAAATTGCATAAAGACAATAAACCTGTGAGACCGATTGTGGCGGTGTACCATCACCCAGCTTACAAATTGGCAAAGAAGCTATTGAAGGTCATTTGGGGATTATAGCCAAGTTTTGAATTTACAGTAAAGAACTCATTCCAGGTTGTGGACGAGTTAAAAAATGTAAAGGACACAGACAAATTATTCGTAAGCAGCTTTGATGTAAAAGAATTTTCCCCGGCGTCACTCGCCAACAAACTTTGAACATAATGCACGCGTGGATTCTGTACAAGGGTGTAGATTAGCTAATAGCAGACGAATATACCAGGGGCCTCCAAACAGGGTCCGCTACGTTTCGGCGACTCCGTTTCGGCGCCGCCGTTTTGGCGCAGGCTACGTTTCGGCGCCAGTTCAGTTCGGCGCCAAAGTGAGGTAAACGGAAATTATTAACATACCTTGTGACATAGTGATGTACCTGTTACTTTTACGGTCTCCTGACGACATTTGATGATCAATGAAGTGCTTAAAACATTATTTCTTGTACTCTGTTTCTGACTGCTTCTGACAAAGTTTTGAAGCATTATTTAAGTTTGCACGGTCTGAGCCAAAGATGCCTAAAGGACTTAAGTGGATGGATCTTGTCTGTTTGTCATGTACAAGGGCGCTAATATGATATATTGCTTTCCCAATGTAAATAGAAAGTTTTCGTACATTTTTAACGTAAGAACCTTTACTTTTGCTGGTCCTAAACAAGAAATGCATAAGATGTGCTAAGTAGTGACTATTCGAGATGAAAAAATATCGTCAACAAAGTCATTTTTTTGGACTGCTTCTGACAAAGTTTTGAAGCATTTAAGTTTTCACGGTTTGAGCTAAAGATGTCTAAGGGCCACAAGAGGACAAGAGGTTTCTCTCGTATACAAGGGTGCTAATGAAATGGAGGTTGCATTCGTAATATAAATAGAGAAATTAGTTAAAATGGTAGTTCGTTCATGTTCAAAATATACATTTAGACAAAAAAGAGTATTGGGACTGAATTTGACAAAGTTTTGGAGCATTATTAAAGTATCCTCAGCCTGAGCCAAAGATGCCTAAGGGCCACAAGAGGACAGGATGTTTCTCTCGTGTACAAGGGTGCTAATAAGATGGAGGTTCCATTCGTAATATGAATAGAGAAATTAGTTAAAATGGTATTTTAACCTCGACCTGAGATTAGACTTCAACCTCGACTACACCGTCGGACTTGAACCTCGACCTCGAACCTTGCAGTTTAACATGACGTTCTTATCTGTTATATATATATTGTTCCAAAGGTGTGCAGAATGCATTGTAATTAAATATGAAACTTATTTTTTTTTAATATAAAATAATAAATTGCGAAATTGCGCCATTACGAAATTACGAGTAGCGCCCCTGAATCCTGTTTCTCTGCTCCTCACTAGTTACGTCCCTGTTTTAGCTCAGTCTGTTTATGTTGTAAATAAAAAAAATAATTCATTTTCCGTCGAAAAAAAAAACACTTCATAATAAAAATCATTTAAATAAAAATATTATATTTTTCACTGAAGTATAAACGTCTCATTGCATCTTTTCCATGAAAACAGTCCCTGGATCTGTTCTTCTGTCTAGTGTTTTAAAGGCCGGGAAAAACGGAAATTTTGAAGAAAAAAAACAGGAAAAGTTTTTTTTTTCACGAAGTAAAAAAAACCGTGGTTTTATTTTATTTCTTTTTTTTGCCTTTTAATTACCAAAATTCACTACTTAACACATCTAATGCATTTGTTGTTTAGTTTTCGTTCAATTGGATGATCTTATGTTAAAAATGTACAAAACACTTTCAATTTACATTAGGAATGCAATACATTTCATTAGCACCCTTGTACATGAGAGAAACGTTCTGCTCCCTTCTGGCCCTTAGGCATCTTTGTCTCAGACCCAGAAAACTTACGTTTTGCTTCAAAACTTTGTCAGACGCGGTCCCATTGTGGATTTTTTCTATATCTATGTTTTGAACTTCAACTAATATTTTAACTAATTCATTGATCATAAAATGTTGTCAGGGACCCCGTAAAAGTAAAAAAAAAAAGTTCTTCTCCAAAGTAGCGAAATTGAAAATAAAAACTTTTTCCTGTTTGTTTTCGGCGACCAATTTCTCCTTTTTTTAAAAAAAAACACTACTTATGTACTGTCGCATCTTATGGACCAAGTTTTTTATACCTCTTTAATACAATAGTTTCCCTGGTGTGATTCTTTGGTAAAGCTCTGGCGCCGAACCGGTAGCGCCGAAACGGAGGCGCCGAATTGATCGGGTCCCCTCCAAACATGTATTGATCACAATTATTATAAATTCAACAACCAGATTTTGTTTCAAAAGAATGGGTAATCCACTTTCTCCATTGTTAGCAGACTTCTTTACGGATAAATT
>JAGDQP010008211.1:8223-63936 GCA_022664845.1 Lepisma saccharinum
AGCATAAATGGCTGAAGCTAGTAAAACGAAATTTCGTATGAATGTACATCATCACTAGTAGACTAAGAAAATATTACAAAATGTTGAAAAATTTGCTATATTGGATCCAAAATAGTCGGCAAAATGATTTTTTCATAGAATACACTGCCTAAGAGGCTGGAGCTACAAAAACGAAATTTGGTATGTCGGTACATCATTATTAATACACTATGCAAATATGACAAAATGTCTTCAAAGACGCCATCTTGGATCCAAAGCCCCAAAAATTCATTTTGCACGCCGTTTGAGCTAGAGATACGAAATTTGGCATAAAGGTGTATTATAAAGAGTAGTTTAGGAAAATATTAGAACAATTTGAAAAAGTCGAAATTGCCGCTCGAAACACATTTTCCACACCGCTCGAGCTAGAGAAATGAAATTTTATATGAAGGTGTACCATCACAAGTAGGTCACGACAGTATAAGAAAACGTTAAAAAGTCGGCATCTTGAATCCAAAATGGCCGTCCCAAAACCAATTGTCCAAACCACTGAAGTCAGACAAAAGGAAATTCGGTATGAAGGTGTATCATCAAGAGTAGGTTACAATAAATGGAGCAAACCTCTCCTATGGGGGCACATGTGCACCATGGGGACTCATTTTTTGGAGAATCTGGTTACGATAAAGGGGGCGGAACCCCCAAACGCCCTAAGTTGGGGGTACAGCCTGCCATGCGGGTCTGGGGGTAGCGCTCCCAGTGAAGAGAAACGAGTATAGATATCACGCACGTACAACAAGGTGTGAAATCCGAGCAAAAACACCAGAGGTGCAAATATTCGGCCAAGTTCGTCAGCTCTAAAATGTAGTGAAATGGAGGTTGGATGAGCCAAGTTCATTATCGACAGCATGTAAGAGGAACACTGGAAGTTGGCGCGAGGTGGCAAGTTTGATACTCTTCAAGCCATAAGAGTGGTGACGGCCCTAAAATTCACCACACCCACCACCACTAACCTTAAGGCTCGAACAACATAAACCTTGCCACCTCACACTAACTTCCAGTGTTGCTCTTACATGCTGTCGTCAAGGTACTTGGCTCATCTACCGTACCTTTTACCACCTTTTAGGGCTGACGAACTTGGCTGAAGTTGTTGCACCTCTGGTGTTTCTGCTCGGTTTAAAGTCTACATAAATGCCTTGACTCCAGAAACTGTTTTCGCAACATATGAGGACTAGTAAAATGTACATCATCCAACAGAAGAACCTGTTGAGTGGGTGCTGACGGCGCGCTGAAAGGTTGTTGCTTAAGCTCGCTCTGGCGTGGCGATCTGGTTACGTGTCGAGTGTGGAGAGTGTTTTTGTCCCCTGTGCTCTGTCAGTTTATAGTTCATAAAGGTTTACTTTGTTAGTTTAGAGATTGAGCGATGTCTGAAAACAAATTTTCGAGACAAAATACGATTAAAATAGATTTTGCGTCTTTCCCAAATAGGCCAAATATCGCCTCAGTGCATGAATATTCTCGATTACAAGAACAAGATATAAAATTAATTGAACTGTATAATTATAAGAAATTTTTGTACGTCAAGTGTGGGAGCAACTGGCGGAAAGAATTATAAATGAGTGTCAAAATGAAGTTACTTATATTGAAGATGGAGTGAGATACAAACTTCCAATTGCAGTAGACTACCCAGTTCAATTTGTACGGTCCCTATTGAAGTGCCAGATAAGTATATAGTAGCTAGGTTTGTAGAGTACGATACCACCTCGAAAATCCAACACAAGAACTATCAACATTTAAGATATGCAGTAAATAATGGGAAGAGACACATAACTTTTTCGAAAGTAACACGTGAACCCCCGCGGTCTATTACACTTTCAAATTATAACATTCAAGTCATACCGACAGATTGAGGAAGAAAAACATACCCCCTACCCCAGTGACCAAAATAGTAAAGAGAAAACAAGTGATCCGGCCATTTAATACAACTACACAACTTTCCCTCACTTGCTTCAGAGCTGTCAATCAACTAGAGTGGCGAGTAGTGAGTTAAAAGCTTTGAATACAACTGGTGTTGTGCTGAAAGAAAACCAAACAAAAGAAATCACAAACATAGCAGTTTCTCACGATACGGATGTGATCAGCGTACCTTCGTTAGAGGAAACGAATGAGTAGGAAAAGAGAAACTATCTGATGGGGGGAGTGAAATAAATGTGTCAGAAAATATAAATAGTGGAAGTGTATTGCAGTTACAAGATCCATCCCAAGAACAGGAAGTTATTCATGTACAGATACCCCTTTCGGAATCGTCATTCTGTTTTAGCACCAAACTCCAGAAACGCTGGGATAGTGAGCGTGTCTGGGTCTCATAAAGATCATCATCTGAGGACGACACTAGAGGTAAGAATTCTAAGGGTCCCTTTAGATACACACGATACAAGAGACAGATAGAGGTAAGCGGCTTTTTAAATTTTCTTTAGAAAGCTGGTAGAAAAAGGATATAACTTCATTCAAGTATGGACGACGGTAGTAGATACGTCCTACCGTTAAGTAAGGAGGAGTTTTGCAGTAGTTATTTTAGACATACAAACAAAAGCGTTCGTCATTTTCTTTTCTGCAAATAAGAAGATGATGTACTTTAAAGAAAGGTGTGGTGACATGAATATTCAAAATGTAGGGCTATACAAGCATAAAAACAAACAAAAAGGTAGCTTTTTGTCTGAAAGTGTTCTTTGTTATTACTTTTCTCACATTAAACAGTGGTAACAGTGTGATGCAACAAGGTACCAAATCTCGCGTCAGACGACATTAACTTAAAAATTTCGACCTTTAAAGTTTGTAAAGGTCACAGTATACATACATGCAACATTTTATCATAAAATGTACGTGACATATCAAATTCATATCCTAGGCTTGCAAGAAATTAGTTATCAAGATCTACAGATAAGATATTAAACATATATTATAAATTATAATGCTATAGAGAAAGTGGGTACAAGTTTTTTGATTCACAATGACATTATTTCGACGAACTGTTGAAAACGCCAAATGGCCGAATTTTTGTCATCACAATTACAAGATTAACTATGATTAACGTTTACATGCCTAGTGGGAATGCAGGAGCACAGGAGAAGAACAGTGTTTTTCAATTACTAGCAAACCCTGCCAAGACATATTTTGATCTTGTTAGGTGGTTTAAATTCAATATGCGAACGAACCGCGTATACATCTAAAACAATTTCAGTCGGCTGTTTCAACAAATTATAACATCATTCAAATTTTGTGAAGTGTGGATATTCTATTATCCACAGCCCCATTATTGACGTATATAGCTTACAATTGTAAAAGTAAACTTGATTATATTCTTATAAGAAAGAACATGACAAAATACTTGTGTAACATACAGTGTTATAAGCTAGGTATTTCAAATCATACACAATTATGCGTGAATATACGGTGAAAAATATCTTTACGCATGCGAAAAAATATATAGAGAGACTAAATGCCGATTTTCTAGATCATGAACATTTTAAAATATTAACAAATGAACTATGGCTAAACACAGTTAATTACTATAGACAGTCTGGTTTAGAATTACGTACATAGGAGAGAAAAAGAGTGTTCCGAAATTAATACAAACCTTATACTCATTCATATTACGCAGATAAAAATGTTGTTTTACTATCAAAACCTGCTTCAAAAATACAATAGGCGGGCCATGCAGGACTCAACTTGGCTGAGTAAAATACGTAAAGTTCAAGCCCGTATAAAATTATTACAAAGTGTCATTTCGTTGGTTTAGGTAAAGGAAATACATAACGAAAATATGGTATTTTTGAAACAGTGGATCTGGAAACCGTGCTTCTTGACAGAAAGAGGAAAGATGAAAACTTCATGAACTCTTTTCAAGACGAAAAAACATCTTTATAATGGCCAGGAAATATATGAAGGGATCAGACAATACCAAACACTTTTTCAAAAAGAGAAGATACCCAATATAACGTACTACAAGAGTTTGGAATATCGTCTGTTGCAGCTTTTACTACAGAGGAAGGAGATTTTTTGACATCTCCTTTTAAAATACAACAGATAAAAGAAACGATTTCATAATTAGATTCCTTATCCATAGGAAGATGGTGGGGCATGTGTCCCATGGATGGTTTGCTATAAAGATAACATTTCGTCGGAATTAATTTTCAACTCCTTTTGACAAACACCAAAATTAAAAACTAATTTTATACATCGATTGGTATACTTATTAAAAAAATAAAATGTCACCTCAATCGGTAACTTCCGATTAATCCATCTTCAACATTGCTATACGAAAGTTTGTTCAGGAATGTAGCAAATAGGTTACAAAAGATCACTCCTAAATTATTACCTCGGAGTCAAAGTGGTACTAAAGGCTCTATACCTATTTTACATTTGAATAATGAACATTCGTGATATTTTGCTGGGTGCGAAGAAGGATCATGTTTTACCTTTCATGATGTTAAAAACTGACTTTAAAAGGGCGTACGACAGTGTCCAATATTCCTTTTTGTTTTCAGTTCAGAAAGTCATGAACGTTTCAAAACGTTTCATTGTCATGATGGGATGGACATACAGCTTGAGAAATGTAAATTGTCGATAGATGGAAGAATTGGTCCAAAAATTAAAATAAATAAAGGGGTGTTTCTGGGCCCCTTTATTTTTTGGTTTGACCATGGTCCCATTTGTGATGGCAATAAACACAAATTTAAGGGGTATTACATTAATTAAACATACACTTAAATCTTTGGTGTACGCGGATGATATCACTTACGTAGCTCAATCGGACCAAGAAATGCGGATCATTTTCGATAAAATAGACATTTAAAAAAAAATATCGGAAATTAAAAAAAAAACATTAAAATACAAGCATTAGATCCGCATGTACACCCGGAACTGAAATTATGAAAAAATATAAATATTGTTCAGCAGATGAAAATTTTGGAAGTCGTATGGTCATGTGACAAATGGGCCACTATTGAGAAAACAGTAAAACGAATACTACAAACTTTGATTATAGATATAAAGGCTTACAATAAATGCTTAACATGTGTCTATTTGCGACAGAGCCAGATTTCTCAACACTTTTGTCTTTAGCAAATTGTACTACTAAATGCAAATTTTGCCATTTTCTCCCAAATTTTGGGCTCAATGTCACATACATATAGGATATTGCCTATGGTTTCAACAAAAGCTACGGACACCACGCCAAGTTTTATATATAAAAAAGATTGCTGAAGAAAGAGTAAACTTGAAAACCATACAACAGCAATCTAAGGCATTATTAGCCCATCGTTTCATATAAGGACTATGCGTTTCTAATCAAAATTTAGCATATGACGCGTTAATATTGACTATTAGACATATTGACGATATTACTCCAATAGACATTCGTTCGATTCAAGGTCATTTAGAAATATATGCTAACAAGATTTTAGATTTCGCATATGCAGTAATTAGTTTAGTGCCCATGGAAAACTACTCTGCAAAAGAATTTTATAAATTATACAATGAATAAGAACAATATTATGGATCTAAAATTGAGATAGAAAAAAGTACCAAATGACCCCAATTGTCAAATACAGCAGTTTTGAAATTTAACTCTTTTTTACACCATAGTCTATTTATACAAATACATAATTTAGAGTACGTTGGGATAAATTTGAAAAATAAAACAATAAACGAGACAGAGAAATGCAGTGAACGTGGTAACACTGAAACATTATATCATAAATTAATAGAATGCGAACAGAAGGAAGCTATATGAGAAAAATTTAAGACTAAATATGGTCATATTTTACGCATTAAAACAAAAGATCTGAATTTTGAAAATGTTTTCGGTAATCTTTCATACTGTATTTTCCCGCCCCCAAGGATGAAATTTGTCATGTGGCTAGTTGCACAGACTCTATTGATGTTAAAACGAGATAAGGAAATAAAGGATAGTGATTGGTATGTACAATATCAATGATTACAATATAGATATTTAATAATCAGTAAGCAAGAAAAGAGTGTTGCAAGACCGTATCATTTTTTATTTACGTATTAGGTTTTATGCTAATTTTTCATTAGGTCGCTAAAGGGATAGGATGTATTTCTTCAAACGATATAAGTAATTCCTTGTACTTCTTATGATTGATTTTGCTGAATAGTTAATATTTCATGTAAACATGCTTATTTAGATTAAATAAAAATATAGTAATCGGTATAGTGACGGACAACAAACAAATCTGAAGTGTGCGAGTTCGAATCACACTGCAGGCTGAAATTTTTTCACTCGCTACAGGCTAGATGTAGGTCTACCAAGTTTTTAGAAACAAGGTTTGTAGCAAGTTTGTCCTGAAAAAGTTCATAGCCAATTTTGCGTGCAAAGTTTTTAGCAAATTTGGCATTCGTCAACTAGCAAGTTTGCTGCAATTATGTAGCAATTTTGTAGCGTTGCAATGCCAAACGTGCTACAAGTTTTGAGACTTGCAACGCCATTATTGCTGCAAACTTGCTACAAGCTTACTGTGCTATCTGGGTACTCTGCATATTTCTAGCTTTGAATTTATTTTTAAGTAGGCCCGTCCAAATTTCTAAGCAGAGCAGTTCTTGGTCTAAAAATGGAGAAATTTTTATTTCGCATGAAAACACTCGCAGAAAATTCGTAATCACATGGGAAGAGATCTAGAAAAACAGAAAACATATAAAACAACTGGCTAAAAGATATTTTCAACAACTGAAGGGTACATAGTCTAAAGATCAGATCACCAAAGACATATTTGTCAATACAGTTAAAATATTGAAAGCTTGAAAACTGACAACGAGAAGTAGAGCCGAACGGCAAACTTTATTGTTTCTCGAACACCATCTTGTCTGCTCAGTACTATATAAATGCTGATATACTCACGTGTTAGATATCGATTGGTAAACACACCATGTGCTACAGCCTTTGACAGTCATTGATATTTTTTGCATTGTATTCTTCAACTATAGACTGATATTTGAGAGAAGTTTCTCTGCAACCACCAATTTGACACTTCAGGCGTACAATTAACCTGAGTTCTGAAACAAAATCATACAAAGTTTGAGAAGAATAGTAGTAATAAACAATTAGCTCGAGTAAATGAAACCATACCTGTTTTTTTTTTTAAATAGACACTAAAACTTGTTCCAGATAAATGTGCATTTGTTGTGATAGTGCTTGTATCACCAAAACATTCATGTTTACAGACCCGACTGCTTCGTGGAAGCAGTGTTTCCAATGGGATTCGAAAACTATATTAAGGTCTTTTTGAATTAGAAAAAGAGTATGGCAAGGGTGAGATGGTTACCTGTTAGTTGATTTGCTATTAATGAAAGGAATGTGAAAGAGGCTTTATTTTTCGCATTTTAATGGAAGACGCATGATGCAACGTACGTCAGACAGTGGTCTCATTCATCTTGGAATATTGTGTTGGACATTGTTCTTCTTTAAATGCAATTACATTACGTTTCCAGAGGTTAGCATATCGCACTACTAACTAAAATATGAAGATATCCCGTTGACACCAATTGAAGACAAAAAAATAATAACTTTTTAAAGACATACTTTTCTTAAAGAATTCGTAATAAAAGTAAAAAATAATTTTGTTTATGCATGACTAAAAAGAAAAGCACGGGGCGCTGTCCATTACAGTCTGTATAAATTCTTGAACTCGCGCGCCCCATGCTTTTCTTTTTAGTCATGCATAAACAAAAAAATTTTTTTTTACTTTTATTACGAATTCTTTAAGGAAAGTATGTCTTTAAAAAGTTTTTTTTTTTTTAGTTATTTCGGTGTTCAGATATTTTTTTTTTCAAGCTAATGTTTTGCGACCAAAATCTTAAAGTGTTCTGCAAGCACTCTAACCTAACAACGTTACAGATTGGTATTTATTTTAGGATAAAGAAGTCGATATTAAAAAAAAATGCTTTTAAAATATATAAATACATCGAAATATATGAAAGTAACAATGTAATATTGTATTGTCACCCTACATACGGCGCTGTACAAAATTTCATCATTCTATGACGTCAGAAAATGAGTTAAATTACCGTTGCACGATTTGAGTACACCAGGAACCACGGTGAACTAAGAAAAGAATGTAAAAAAACACAAAGTATAATCACAACCGAGCAGTCGTAGCTCAGTGGCAGGGCGTTGCCGTAGCATTCGGAAGGTCGTGGGTTCAATACCAGCATCCGACCAAGCTAACTGAGGTTTTCGTGAGTAAAACCAGGCAAATGCTGGGATCGTATCTTTAATTTAGGTCTTTGGAGTTAACTTCCTGCATCATCTCCCTTCCCCTATTCCGGCCTGATTGTATGGTTGAAGGTCATAAATTAATTCAGCTCAGTTCAACAAAGTATGATCACTAAATATCACCGGGTGAAGAAGAAACTTGCACTTGCGAAACAGTGTAATATCCTTAATACCAAGAAAATGAGATCACAGAATGGCCAAGAATTAGTACGTTCGTTTTCTATGTGCGTGGTCACGGGTTTAATACCCGCTGCAGTTCACTGAAGCGAGTGGTTCGGAGTCTACTTTACCAAAAATGGACTGTTAGTCCTTTGAAGCTCGTTTAGGAACTTAATAACAAATTAATAAATCCTTTGAAAATTATGGCTGTGGCGATTCTCCTGAAAAATATTTCTCCCAATATCTGCAACATACACTTCCAGACCCAGAGCGTTTGACAAATATTTTATTCGCGCTATGCGCAATAGACAAGGATGGAGGTGCTGCTTTGATTACCGCGCGCTATCTTTATATTCTATATAAACACATACACTCATACCAAATCAATTGACTCGTAGGTAAGTGCGGCCGATCATCCTGACTGAGTTCAAGTTCTCCCTGAATTTCACCAGGCAAATGACAATATAGAACCTTAAGTAAGGTTTTGGCCGTTACCTATGCAGTCCTCTCCCCATCTCTATCCCGGCCTAAGTCGGAGATACCTAAAGTTCAAAAGTAAACTGACACTCTACTGAGCTACGGTCGCTCGATATAACTTACACTACGGCCATTCGTTAATGATAATTACTACGTAATATTAAAACAAATATGTTCTTCGTTATTGCACTGAATATGCACGAATTTCACGTTTTTTTAATTTCTACTTCCTTCAGTACATACAAACACAAGAGATACTATCACTCCAACACTGCGTGATCATGCACTCGCCGCCAGACCCCCAAAAGATGTGTCACCTGTCGAAATCGTCTAGCACTTTAAAATATTTCCCATTAAAAATCTCTTGAAGCACTGCAAAATTCTACTCACCCCCTATCTTTATTTTGGCTTTATTTTCCTCAAAACTAAAAGTCATGGCAGCCTGATGAGTTGCTGATGACTGGTCTACAGAATGACGTTTAAGCCCCAGTTTTACAATCGACGGTTAAGTTTCTGGTTAGGGCTAACTTGAGGCCAAGTCATATTTTGGCCAATCAGCGTACGCAAAATATGACTTGGCCTCAACTTAGCCCTGACCAGAAGATTAGCCGTCGATTGTAAAACTGGGGCTAATTCACTCTTCCGGGCTTCATGTTTTTCTACCAACTACTTACATTTAACAAAGAAATAAAGAGGCAGCAAGCCTACGCATACCACTACTTTATACCCATTTGTTTCCTGTTCGTTGTCATTTTGTGTGGCGGGACTCCTCTCTCTTCTTTTCTTTAATCTCCAAAGCAATCCACCGTGAAAGGGGAGCATTCATAGTTCGTGAAAGCAGATAATTTAATGTTCTTTTCACAATTAGTTTCTCAAACTTTTTCTCAAAATATTGCATTTTAAATTATTATTATTACAGCAACAGTTATTTAGAACTGTGAACCTAAATATTTTGTACACAGTATAGAATCTATTCAAAATAACTTTCTGGCCTGGTTCAAGTGGAAATTTAAGGTTTAACATGAGTTTGACAAGTATTAGAAAAGAGATCTGTCTGCCTTTATTGACAGACAGGCGGAATTTATATGACCTGAAGTTTTTTCATGGTCTGCTGCATGGGACCGTCTATCTTGAGCATTTCATTTTTCTACGAATTCCTTTCTGTTTAACTAGGAAGTTTGTTCCCTTTTCCTGCTCTAATTTTACTAACTCATCTATCTATCGATATACAGATGCTTATCAGAATAATGGAAACACCTGAACGAAAGTGCAACTTACCAGATTAATATGGTGTCGGGCCACCTTTCGCCTTCAGAACAGCCTTGATGCGACGTGGGATGGAGGCATAGAGGTCGTGAATGGTAGCAAGTGGAATATTACACAATTCCTCGTGCAGGGCATCGGCCAGTTCTGGGAGAGAGGATGGAGGTGGAAATCGTCGCCGGAGTCGTGTTTCCAAGATGGACCACAGATGTTCAATTATGTTGAGATCTGGGGATTGGGCGGGCCAGGGGAGGTGTTGAACTTCATCCCGATGTTCCTCAAACCACGCTGCAACAACTCCAGCTGTGTGAATGGGTGCATTATCATCCTGGAATATGGCGTCATTGTCCGGGAACAACATCCGGACCATAGGATGCAAGTGGTCTCCTAAAATTGCGACATAATCGTTGGCAGTGATGCGTCCGCGAAGTGTGACCACAGGACCCAATGAAAACCATGATATTGCGGCCCACAGCATCACCGTGCCGCCGCCATGTTTCACAGTCGGGCGGAGACACTGCAGATCATACGCTTCTTTGGGCGTTCTCCACACATAAACACGGCCCGTGGTTTGGAATAGGGTGAATGGTGACTCATCCGACCATACCACACGTTTCCAGTCGTCAACGATCCAAGTTGCATGGTCGCGGCACCATTTGCGGCGTGCTAAAGCGTTCTGGTCCCTGATGAGAGGTTTGGCCCGTGCAACACGACCCCGTAAGTTCATGTCATGTAATTCGCGGCGGACTATGATTGTCGAAACAGGTTGGGGGAGGTGCTGATTGAGTTCCT
This sequence comes from Lepisma saccharinum, assembly GCA_022664845.1. Taxonomy (NCBI): domain Eukaryota; kingdom Metazoa; phylum Arthropoda; class Insecta; order Zygentoma; family Lepismatidae; genus Lepisma; species Lepisma saccharinum. Next base: position 19,184 of record JAGDQP010008211.1, read on the forward strand.
CCGTCACTTGCGCCGCAGTGGCACGACGGTTCCGCGTGACAATGCGCTTTAATACCCGGCGTGCCCTGTCACTGATGCTTTTCTTCCGCCCACTGTTCCGCTTCCCCGATGTGGTTTTCCCGTGTGTTGTGTAGGCCGTCATCACCTTCGACACTGTCCCTGGCGACACACCTAACACACTAGCCACTGCCGTCACACTCACTCCACATAACCGCGCACCAACAATTTGCCCTCTTTGAAACTCTGAGAGGTCTCCCATTTTACACTACCTCCGTCTGCTGCAGCCACTGCACACTCCTGTTCCACGACGCCTGACGTAGTATGGAGACCGACCTAACACACCACCACCAGCAGTCCGGCGCTGCGGTCGCCACGACACCACTGCCAACCCATACATCTGACGTGTTGCCAACTACAGGTGTTTCCATTATTCTGATAAGCATCTGTATCTTTACTGCCAATAAGTATCATGAAACTATGGATCTCCTGCAACCTAAATTTCACATTATACGTAAGCAATTTCTACATCTATTGAGTGCCTATTATTATTCTATCTTCTTGGGTTTCTATCTTTCTGAGTTTTATGGTGTTTATGTGCCACTATGTTAAATATTAAATTACTAAGCAGATACTACATGTTTGTGATTTTAATGTTTTCTTATTTTGTTATCATTTGACTATATTTCTCCTGTTTTAATGTAATCTGTACTCTATATATATATCATCTTTTTTTTAATCAATTTTTTGTTTCAAAATTATTTTATTATATGCATGCTACAAGCTATCTTTTTATTTTGCATTGAACCATGATTTGTTTATATGTTATTCTATTTTATGTATGCTGCATGTAATCCTTTTTTTTATCATCATTTGTAATATGACTATGTATTTTTTTATCTCATAGTAGTATGTAATTTCAATATTTGTATTCCTTGTGGTGCACTAGTGGCAATTCCAGCTGTATGCTTACCTAAATAAAAATCTTTCAACATTATTATTATTATTATTCGTTCATAACTGGTCGATTAAGCAGCAGAATATATTAGTTCGCGGTTTGACCACGTGCACTGGGAACTGAAACAATCTATAAATACACACATGAAAATACGTAAGCAAATCGCATAAACACCGAGTTCAGACAAAATTTAGTCAAAAGAATCAGGTTACAGATAAACCAAATACGAGGAAGTAGAGTGTAGTCCAGTCTAATGACCAACTAAATCAAGGTTCTTTGTTTATCCCAATAAACAAAGCATTAATTAACACTGAAGTTTAAATCTCTTTGCAACCAGCAGCCCATTTAAAGGAAGTCACGATGTATTAAAGCACGAGGTACTAATATTTTGTAGCTAATAATGTGCAAGAAGGGGAAGTCAGGCCATATTGCTTATCATCCTATCTATTCTCGGACTGATTTGTCAGACATTTGAAGTAGGAGACACACATTATACAAGGCACTTTGGAATTGTGACAAAGAAACGTATTATATATCACTCTTCCTAATGTTCGGGAGATCTAAAGTTCAGATCGCAAAGGATAGATTGAGATACAATGACATAACAGATCACTTATTAGTGATACGATGCATTCAAAATGATAAGCGTGCCTCAGGAAATGAATCTGTTACTTGATGTGACAATTTTCTTTAGTGTATGAATTTATTAGATACATTTGTATACGAACGTTGTAAATGTTAGACTCCATCTGGGGCACTTGTGACTTCTGTCTTTGCCAGTGGAGATGTTCAGGTCAACACAGAACAATTAGACATCACTTCCAAGAGGGGAGAATTCCATCTAACATACACGATCAACGTATTGTCCAAACAACTTTCTCATGCTGCTTGTTTCTGCTCGTATCTTTATTTCATCAGTATTGAATGTTTGTAAACAGACATGCAGCTTTGGATCTTCGTCTCCTTTGTTTGATCACGCGTTTTTATGTTGTTTCTCTATCACCAAAATCTCTCCCTCTTTGTCTCTTCTCGCATATAAAGAAGTTCTGCTACACATGCTTACTGAACCATGATGACCCTTCCTAAATCCACTCTACTGTGTCTCTTCAGTCCCCTCTCTGTTTTGGCTTTTCTATTCTTTCCTTTTCCCCTCTATTTTCATCTTGCTTCCATTCAATCTTGTTTATACCATTCTTTCCTATCCATAGCTTTTACGCATCCACCCAAAGTTTTTCTTAGTTTCTTAGGCGAACTTTGTTTTGATCTTCGTTCAGCATTGCCAACCAGCAAATTGTAAACTATGCTGTTGGAATTCAGAATTATTATATGGAAAGACCATATTTTGAATAACTTCAGAGTTAGTTTCTGCAGACTAAAACGCCAAGTCGAACTTCCGAGAGTTTACTACGATATTATCTTCTTGATACAATTTCTTAAGAGTTCGTTCTTCATGCTTGCTTACCTGCTTGAGTTTCGTTCCAAAAGTTCAAACTGCTTCGCAAACTACTACAAAATAAACCTTAGCTTGTTTAGGCAATCTTAGTAACTGTTGTCTTCAGTCCAACTGCAAGCAAATTGGCAGATCCCTACTTGAATAGTTTCACATTACAAGAGGTTTTAGAATGATTGAAGGTGATATTCAGTAAATATCTTATTGGATCCTCTCAAAATTGTTCAATATTGTTAGAAAGAAATCATGTTCGTGTATGAATATTTTGTAATATTGGAAAGGATCTACTTGAATTTGTGTTAATTTCTAAAGTAGTATAATTAGTATTACTGATTGTTAAAGCTTTTATCCATAACAGTTCCCCCTATTTGGATTTACAAACAAATATTGTCGGCATGTAAATTTAAACATGTCTATCAAACACAGTTAACCCGATACAAATATTTACTTTTGTTTCTCTAAAAATAGTTCACTGCATACAATAATTTTAATTTATGTAATTATGTTTATAAAAGCTTCTTAAATATTACGACACCAAACAAAAAGTACACATCCTTCTATCTATAATGAGTTATGAATCGCATTAGAAACGACAAAATTTATTTTAAAAAAAGATTGGTTATATTAATTTAGGAATACTGAAAGTAAACGTGATCTCTGAAAAAAATAGTCATAATAAAATTAAGTCATTTTCCTTACAATTACTCAATACTTAATAAGAGAATATGCAATAAGGGAATAAACGACAAGGTAGAATAATAAGTATCATGCTTGTCTTCAGTAGAATATGTAGGTATTTCCCGCCCCTAGGCTCGTAGAAAGTATCGTTCAGCTAAGTAATTAATTACCTTCTTACAAGGAGAACATTCCCAACTGATCAGTCGATATTAACATGAAATATTTTTATTGTCTTTATTCGAACGTACATATACCGAAAATAACATTAAAAGACCCACAATCTGCCATTTTTTTATGTAATATTTTTTTGAAGTTTTGAAATTGGTCATATTTGCAGTAAGTAAAATGTCGCAGTACAGACTTGTAGTTCACAAACCGTCAAGGAAATGAAACATTATAGTACACAAATATAGAGGTGGGATAGTGTTACATTTTGGTGTATATCATCAACGGGTCCTCCATCTTGAAATCCGCCATATTGGAAAAAAGGTATTTTTTTAAATGCCAAGTTGGTCTTGTGACATATCAAACAATACTAGAATGTTCTCAGAAAGTCATTACAGGTGTCAGATATGACCTGCCTCTTACGGTGCTGGAGTTCTCTTCACTGATAGTTTGCCGCTGTATACTTAAGTCCTGTAATATATTAAAGAATTTAACCAACGTTTGCATATTCAGGAATTTTGACTATTTCTAATTTCAAATGTCGCATCGCAATAATTATAATTATGTAGCCAATTTCCATCATTACTCATTTGTGTATTGCCATACATTATTTCCTTGTCAGTTTGTGAGAAACGAAGTTGTACTACGGGGTCCATTCATACATTAAGCGGCAAACTATCAGTGTAGAGAACTCCAACACCGTAAGAGACAGGTCAAATCTGACACCTGTAATGACTTTCTGAGAACATTTTAGTATTGTTTGATATGTCACAAGATCCACTTGCCATTTTAAAAAATACATCCTTTCCAATATGGCGGATTTCAATATGGCGGACCCGTTGATGATATACACCAAAATGTAGCACTATCCCACCAATCTATATTTGTGTACTATGATGCTTCATTTCCTTGGCGGTTTGTGAATTACAAGTCTGTACTGCAACATTTTACTTGCTGCACAAATGACCAATTTCACAAATTCAAAAAAATATTACATAAAAATATATCAAATCGTGGGTCTTTTAATGTTATTTTCGGTATATGTACATTCGAATAAAGACAATAAAAATATTTCATGTTAATATCGACTGATCAGTTGGGAATGTTTCCTCGTTAGACACAGAAAAATCTTAACGGCAATGTTCAGACTGAAGTGTAGGGCTTCATGTCGAATTTTCTGTGAAAGTTGTATTAATATATTTCAGGGTAACTTGATTTTAGGTGCGCTCTGAAATGCAGACATTCCTTAAGAAATGCAGGCCCAGTATCAGTCAAAAAATGTTCTTGATTTTAACACGTTTTTATTAACTCGCTTTCTTGTCTGTCTGTTCGGTACAAAATATAACAAAATAACAGAAAATCCACCCCATACGGATTGTCCTGAAAAATTATGATTGTAAATTTTTAAGAACTATGAAAATACTTGTAAGATTTAGAACGAAAAACGTGGGGTGCATGCAATAGATAATAGTAAGGAGTGTAGAGAGCAGCTGTCGTTGAGAAAACTCACACAACAGTTCATATCATTTGTAATGACATAAAAATGTTAGTGACTAAGGTGAACTATTCATGCATCAATTATCTATTGCACGCGCCCCACGTTTTTCGTTCTAAATCTTACAAGGATTTTCATAGCTATTTAAAATTTACAATCGCAAATTTTCAGGACAATCTATATGGGGTTAGGAATCTGTATGGCGTTATAAATCTGTATGGGTCTAGGATAAATTATTTTATACTTTTTAGTCCGTTTTAAAAACGTGGTGTATTAAAAAGAATATTTAAATAATTTTTCTTCTTTTATGACATATTTTCTACATATCAGATGCATTACTGTGGGAAACCGGAACTCCTCCAAGAGGGCTACCACGTTTTAAAACACCACGTTTTTAAAACGGACTAAAAAGTATAAAATAATTTATCCTAGACCCATACAGATTTATGGATCTAGGATAATTGATGCATGAATAGTTCACCTTAGTCACTAACATTTTTATTGCATTGCGAATGATATGAACTGTTGTGTGAGTTTTCTCAACGACAGCTGCTCTCTACGCTCCTTACTAATATCTATTGCATGCACCCCACGTTTTTCGTTCTAAATCTTACAAGTATTTTCATAGTTCTTAAAAATTTACAATCATAATTTTTCAGGACAATCCGTATGGGGTGGATTTTCTGTTATTTTGTTATATTTTGTACCGAACAGACAGACAAGAAAGCGAGTTAATAAAAACGTGTTAAAATCAAGAACATTTTTTGACTGATACTGGGCCTGCATTTCTTAAGGAATGTCTGCATTTCAGAGCGCACCTAAAATCAAGTTACCCTGAAATATATTCCTACAACTTTCACAGAAAATTCGACATGAAGCTCTACACTTCAGTCTGAACATTGCCGTTAAGATTTTTCTGTGTCTAACGAGGAAACATTCCCAACTGATCAGTCGATATTAACATGAAATATTTTTATTGTCTTTATTCGAATGTACATTCGATTTGATATATTTTTATGTAATATTTTTTTGAATTTGTGAAATTGGTCATTTGTGCAGCAAGTAAAATGTTGCAGTACAGACTTGTAATTCACAAACCGCCAAGGAAATGAAGCATCATAGTACACAAATATAGATTGGTGGGATAGTGCTACATTTTGGTGTATATCATCAACGGGTCCGCCATATTGAAATCCGCCATATTGGGGATGTATTTTTTAAAATGGCAAGTGGATCTTGTGACATATCAAACAATACTAGAATGTTCTCAGAAAGTCATTACAGGTGTCAGATTTGACCTGTCTCTTACGGTGTTCTAGGGTGTTCTAAGGTGTTAAGTTCTAAGGAATAAGTACAAAACCAGGGACAACTGAGTTGGGTAACAGATGAAGATTTGTTGGAGGGTCGAACAAAAGGTTTGGCGGATTGGCTGAAACCTAGGAGTTTTATATATTGTGATTAAAATGGAGTAAGCGGGGGGAAAGTGCAAGGTTGCATGAATTGAGTGAAAGTGCAAGGTTGCAAGGTTGCATGAAAGTGCAAGGTTGCAAGGTCATGGCAACATTGAATACAATAGATAGATTGTTAATTGATAATAATAAATGTTTTTATATTTAAAAAGATTTTAAAAAGCTGATTGTTGTTTTGAATTTTAAATCAGTTGATTGTTTTGAAGTGAGATTGAACGTTTTTTAATAATCATTAAAAAATAATCATTTGTAATGAGATGAATTACGTGTTTTAGATTTGTGAATATCGAAGTTTGTCTTGACATAGTGTCATATCTATACAGTGAATGTGTGCTTGAGGTCTTCTACATGTAAGAGTTGATTATGTGAAATAAATATTTGTTTTTGGATGATCATCATCTCGGAGAAGGATCTACGGCTCTTAATGTTGGAATAGTTTATGTATAGAGATATAATATAACTTGATAGTAGTCTTCGGTTGATAATCCTACACGTACAGTTCTTCCTTGAGACAAGGACTGCAGAGTCCAGTCCTTGAGGTAGAACTGTACGTGTATGGGTGTCTTAGAATTGTTAAAACGTTTCAGGCCTGTGGTAAACATCTATACGATAACATTAGATGCAGTGTGAAGAGCATGCGAAGAAGCATGTCTCCAACAGACCTACTCAGATGAAAATTTGGAATACTTTCACTTCAAATTTATTAATGGGCAAACGGAATATACCTTAGTCTAGAGTTCGTATTTTTCCTCAACCAGAGTATTCAGGAAGGCAATTACCAAATTCCATAGAAATCACGTGAAAGACATCCAGATGATCCCAGGAACAATAAGACTACATGATTTCTCCCCAATGAAAGATTGTTCATATTAGCAAAAGATTGCTCCTTTTCTTCAACGTCCAATGTACACCAGCTAGTGATACACACAAGAAAGTTGCCACTCAATAAAACCAATGGATAAGATGATACTATAATCCACAAAGATACTTGGTGGCTTGCGTATACCTTACCTAAAATACAAGACAACACTGAGATGAAAGTAACTTTTCTACACTCTGCCGGATGATCTCCCTATTCTCTACCTAAACAAATGAGAAGTGGATCATATTACAGGATACTCTTTGCACATCAAGCCATATTTACTTTAACCCTGAAGATATTTTCCGAAGGTCAGTCGAAGGTTTTGAAAATAACATATGATGAAAGTAGTCTGGCTAGAACAATATAAAAATATACCAACTTAATTTCTAGGCAAATATTTTAATTTTTGAGGTCTGCATTCAACCCTCACTGTGTCGTATTGTGCTGGTCCGATGGAGCAGTGAGTGAGTAATATGTATTGTGATCCGTATTGATGATCCGGTCACGTTTGATGATCCGGTGACCCAGACTGACCCGAACATAGCTGACCCGGCGACCCAGTAACCTGATCAAAAACGAGCTCAATAACCTGATTGACCTGGTTTAGGAACTTCATGATCTGGAAATTTTCGGTGTTGTATTTTTCGTGCTCTGGGGTTAATATCTCCGGTCCAGGTCACTCGTGAAGGAAACATTGTTCAAACGGAAGGAAATAATGAAAACTCTTCTTTGAGCTTCGATTCATCGGACAGAAATCCGGTTGCCGAGTCAGACTGGATCCCAAGCATAGGTCTGGTGACCCAGAGACTCACTCTAAAACTTGACTCCAAAGACCTGGTGACCTATTTCAGCTCTGGAAATACCCAGTGCTGGAATTGGAATTTTTTACTGGGGGGAACGCAGAAAAAATCCCCATGGGAACTGCGGATAGAACATAGTAGTAAAGAGAACGCAAAAACAATTATCCCTATCGAATGGTGGATTACAAAAAAGGTTTTTTGAGCGATGCAGAAATTTCTTTCCTATGTGACCTAGGATTGCAAAGAAAATTTTTTAAAAATGTAAGTGAGAGCAGAATTTTTTCTTCTATGGCATCTGCGGATTGCAAGCAAATGATAAGGAAAACGCAGAAAATTTTCCTTATGGGCCCTAGGGATTGCTTAAAAAAAAATGAGAAGGAGAATGCGTAAAATTTGCTCCCCATCGGAACTGTGGTTTGCAAAAATAAATAAATAAAAATAAAAATTCGTAGCTTCCAATTTCTGGCGTATGTTCCTCGTTCATAAACAGTAGAATCATTAACTTCATTTCTGCAGTGTTTGTACTGTTCAAACTTACTAATCAATCATTGAAACTATTACGAATTTATATTTGTTCTTTCTTCATTCAGAGAAGCACGAAAGGAAGCTTTTTGCTGCCAATTTATTGCTCAAGTATATGTTGGAGGGGGGGGGGGGGAAGGTGAGAAAGTGTTTCACATGTTTTCCTCGGGAACGATTCAGACCTGGAGGCTCTTTAACCTGTTCGTACCAATGAGTAAATGGAATAGAAATTTCCCACCAAAGACGGCTAATCATTCTTAAACTGTCACTCGTCTGCTCCAAATGAGGCAACAGGTATGGAATATGTCTGGGCGATTTGAGGTTTCGAAACATTTCATCAAGTGATGAAAAAGGGTTATTTAGCCACTTCTCGAAAGCGACAAAGGTTTGGTCCTATTTACTCTTGGAGTTGGCGTTCCTCCACATTCCCCCTAGGCACTGATTTTGGTATACTATGGGAACGGCGATCCCCTTCGTCCCCCTTTTCCACCACTTGTAACAAACATATGAGCCGTTGGATGGCAAAGTGGTGTAAGTCATTTTCTTTGGTCTGAAATGAGACCAAATAGATTTCCGGGAACTTGAAATCACAATCTGTTGGATGGCAATGTCAGAATTTGAAAAGAGACCAAGATATTGCAGTCCAGAAAGCGTTGTAAATTCGAATCCACGGTGACCCTGCACGGCAAAGTGGCGCAAGTCAGACTTAAACCACTGTGTCGTACAAAAATGATGTCTAGTCGCTGTAAACCTAGAAAAATATTAATAGGTTTAGATTGCTATTTTGTTACAAAAAGGCTGTGCTGGCATGCACTATTTCTTTCAGGCACTTCTTCGGGGTTGCGGAGCACCCGTGGAGGGAATGTACCGCCCCCGGGCAAAATTGTAGTTTACTATTTATCCTACTATTGTAATGCTAATTGTACAATCGCGAGCATATATTTTTGACCCCCTTGAATGCTCATTTAAGCTATATGAATTGTGGTAGTATTCGCCCATTGAATATGCAACCCAACTTGATTAGTGGATAACCTTTAATGCATATCATTCCAGGATATGTAATTCTTCCTCCTAAAGCATCTTGCAGAGAAAAGAATGAGCACGTGTATTACGGAATCATATAAATTACAGGCGTTAGCATCACTTAGAGAAATTTGAGATAAAACAAGTTTAAATTCCAAATTGATTTCTTGTAGCAGAGAGAAACGAATAGACATGTATATTTTAAGAAATTTTATATCCAATTACAACATTCAAGATTGTAATTCATTAATTTTATAATACTATCATATAAAAGAAAAATACTCTGAGATAGAATCAGGTATGGAACGGAGGAACACATGAAAGAGAGATAAACATTTGCCCGTTAAAAACTGGAATTGCATTCGCCGACGAAAACCTCTCTAAAGCGAATCAGGAAAACGCCAAATTTTCGAAGATGCTTTTATAGATCCGCGATTTTGTATTTCCGGAAGCGACTCGTTTTTATTCATTCCGTGTTTGTGGTTGATTATTGGTAAATTCATGTATTGACACTATTGCTACAAAACTTACAGGCGTGAACATTTAAAAAAAAAATTATGGCCTTTAGGGATAGTGTTGGGGAAAGGATGTTGGAAAGTATTCAGGGAGGACCTAGTTAGTGGGTACCATCCCGGCATTTACCTGATGTGACTGAAGAAAATACCTGAAAATTCTCAGTCAGGATGGGCGGTCACTGGGATGGTTCACATGACCTTCCGATTGGTAAGTAAACGTTCTACTGAGTTATAACCTTTCGCTGCAAGTGTGGGAAAGCATGCGAACAAAACAAATGAAGCGAAGTTTGATATTTCGTAATCTCGTAACAAGGCAATAAAGTAGGGTCTGCGCTCGCAATATTTTCAGCCATAAAGTGTCAAATATAATGTATTTGTAGGTTACAAGCAGGGAAGAGACATGTAAAAATATTCCTGTGATAATGAGGGTACGTACTGCATAAAGTCAACAAATTTATTTTGATTGAATTGAATTGAATTTTCTTTAAGGTCTTTAGGCAATTATGGCTCAGGCCGTACGGATGATGGAATGAAGAAAGTGGGAAGAAACGGGAGCACCCCGAGAAAACCCATGCACACGGTGTTTGTCCACTACAAAGCCCACATGGCATGAGCAGGGATCGATCCGAGAACCCCTAGCACCAAAGGTAAGCGCTCTACCAACTGAACAACCGCGGCCTCAATTGATTTTATGTTCGAATAATTAACCGTAGTTTCACAAATAAATATTTACAACAACTAGTGAACAATGTTCTGGTGTTAATTTTAGTCCTTGTTAAGCTACTCTTATCGCAAAAGGTCCGATTTGGCATATATGATACTTGGTATCTGGTTCTCTCAGCCCTCCCGCAGCATATTTTCGTCCGAGATTTAGCATTTCAACACGAAAATTTTCAAAACAGTGCAAATTGCTCGCGCCACGGAGTTCCCTTCGGATTAGTTGTTGTGGCAAGCTTCCTATCTGCACTCGATTGTCAAATAGAAAATACTGATTCCAAAATAATAAACAAGAATAGTTACATTGTTTAATGGTAAAAAAAAAAAATATTAAAATACAGAGCACTAAAGTTTTGTAATAGTAATTGTAGTTTGTGATGATTGCACACAGCCCACGACTAGAGATTATTACACTATATGGACGCACTATGTGTAACTGACATTCGCCACAGTATATTTATGTCAAAAATTAATAAGTTTAATTTAATTCTATTGTACTGAGAACTTGTGTGTAATTATCAATTCAGTGATATCAGTAACTCTACATTAGTATTATATGCACGCAAACAAAATTAAAAATGGGCGATCTTTACCACTTCACAATATTATTATTCTGAGGCACAGCTTTCAAAAGGGCAATACCTGTTTTCTGACAACAACAGAATACTGAATTCAGCTATTGACTTATTTTTGTTACCCATAAGTCTTTGTCACGGCCGCCATGTTTCTATCTGTTACGTCCTGCACTTGGGATAGGCAATGGGAAAACACGCAGTCTCGATCCAATCTGCCGGCTATCCTGATTGATGTTGTCCAGGGTATTCCTCGGTTGAATTAGTAAACTAGTCGAGTGACACGATAGTACCTCAACTAACACCTTTTCCACTACCACCATTGTTCCCACAAGTAATCGCCGAGAGGCTTCATCTCTCAGACAGGCTAGGCCGAAGTTCAACCCAAGAAGAATATTTTTAAAAAAATAATATTTTGATTATTACGCAATGAAACAAAATATTCTCATTCAATTTTCAAATAGTATTTTAACCAGCCTGTTAAAATATCTCGTCCCCCTAATTGACTTCAGCAGAAGTTAGTAGTCAAAATATTCGAATTGAATTGAATTAATTCATAACCTTGATGAAATTATGACTCAGCTCAAGATAGGGCTGGGGAGAAGATTCGGGAAGGACCCAAAGTCAAATTTGAAGGTGTCATCCACCTCAAAATAAAATTTCAACCTCAAACTCATGATGGAACTTGATCCTCGACCATACCAGATCAGAACCTCACTCAACTTCGGCTTTGCGTCTTGAGGTCTAGGTCAGATTTCGTCGAGGTTGGACCTGGCGAGGTTGCTCTTTAAACTATCGAGCTTGATGATCAGCTTGCTCAACAGTTTACTCGACGAGTTTGCTGTCGAGGGAGCTCGAATATACTTTGCATTATGATAGTGTCCTGCTTGCTGATCAGCTTGCTTGACGAGCCTGCCCTTGAGGAAGCTTGACGAATTTTTTACCATTATACCATAGAGCTTACTGATCAGCTTCCTCAACAAGCATGTTCGTCAGTGTTGTCGAGGGAGCACGGTGGAGCAAGCTGATCAGCAAGCTCCACAGTGTAACATCGACCTTAGCTTCAGCCTTATACTTAAATTTTGGTCTCAGTCAATTTGAATTTGAATTTAATTTATGACCTTTATGCATGTAAGACTCAGGCCAAGATAGGAGAGAGGAAGTGATTCGGGAAAGTGTCGGCCAGGATCTATGTTGAAGATGCCATCCCGGCATTTGCCTGGTGTCACTAAGGGAAAACCTTAGAAAACCCTCAGTCAGGATGATCATCCCCTGGGATAGAGCCCACGACCTCCCGAATGCTACGCGAACGCTCTACCACTTAGCTACGACGGCTAGGTGGGCCTCAGTCAAATTCAGTCTCATGTTACAACTTCTCCGTCACTATCACTCTTAGGTATGTCATTAACCGCAATCGCCTTCATCCTGGATTTGAATTGAATTTATCTTAACGCTTTTAAGCACAGGCCGTATGGATGATGATGGCATGAATTGCTGGAATGAAGAAACTGGGAGGAAACGGGATTACCCCGAGGTGTTTGTTTTCCACAAGGCGCACATGGTATGAGCAGGGATCGATCCGAGGACCACTAGCACCATAGCTGAGCACTCTACCAACTGAGCCACAATGGTCTTGCCTTCACCGTCGACTCACGCTTTACCTTCATGCCCACACTCCAATTTTTTTCAATACTATATTTCACCGTTGAATTTAATTGGCTTTTGCTTTCTAAAGGGTAAAAGATCCTACTGGAAGAACAGGCTTGTTGCTTTTTTCTTTTTTAAAAAATGCGATTTAACACACAATCTATCAGTCACGTGATAAGACAGTGGGCAGCTATGCAATCGGTTTTTTCAGTTTTCTCTTACAAACAGCGTACATTACACACCTGTCTTGAAACCAAGAACTGCACATATAGCAAAGCTGAGCAGAACTGAATCAAAAGCACAACTTTCTTCTTCTTTTTTCTTTGCCTCAGGCTGTATTAGATAAGACATTTTGTAGTGAATTACGGAAGTTTGCGTGTCGAGACTGTGGCAACATTTGACTGACACAAGTAAAAGAAAACGAAAGCAAATCTGGCATTTTTAGAACTCGCTTTAAACATGTTCCAAACAAACCAATGATTAAGGTGTAAAGCTTTAATATATTTGTTTAATACATGTAAGAAAATTAATCTTTGTGATTTTTTGTGAATAGAAAACATAAGTAAAGTCTGTTGCAACTAGGAATGCATTTGTTGCGATGACGCTAGTATTACCAAAACATTCGTGTTTACAGGAACAAGTAGTTGTCGGAAGTAGTGTACCAATGCAGACAATGATTCGAACACTTATAAGGCCTTTATGAAAGAGAGTGGAAGGGTAGGACGAGATAACTGTTAGTTGATTTTCTATTAAAGAAAGGAATGCGCAAGAGAATATTTTTCGTATTTTAATGGAAGATGCATGACGCAACGAAGTCAGACATTGGTCTCATATTGGTCTTGGAAGGGTAGTGAAAAGTCTATATTCAATGTAACATATTGTGTCGCACATTGTCCATTGTTGTTCTTTTTAAGGTAATTACACGATGTTTCTAGAGGTTAGCATGCCTTACTAGTAACCGAAATATGACGAGTTCGAATCCCGTTCACGCCAATTAAAGAGAGAAAACAAAAAGTGCAATCACAAAAGAGCTGTCGTAGCTCGGTGGTAGAGCGTTGGCTTAGCATTCGGGAGGTCGTAGGTTCAATCCCAGCGACCGACCATGCTGATTGAGGTCCGTCCACGGTTTTTCCTCAGCCACATCAGACAAATACCGGGATGGTATCTTCAACTTAGGCACTGGGTGATATCTTGCTGTAATATTTCCACTTCCCTACCCCAGTCTGAGACTTAGATGCCTGAATGACATAAATTAAATTAATTCAATTGGACAAAAATAATACATAAAAATTTACAGGATTACGAACTAATATTCACTTCCGAAGCGGTGTAATCTCCTTAACACAAAGACAATGAGAACTTGGAGCCGAAAGGTTAGCATGCTCGCTTTCTATGCGCCTGGTCACAGGTTCAATTCATGCTTGTCCATTGAACTGAGTATTTCGGAACCTACTTAAAAAAAAACTACTTTCAGTCCTTAGAGGCTAGTTTCGCAAGTTAATAACAAATCAATAAATTCTTTGAAAATTATGGCTGTGCCATTCCCCTAAATAATATAGCTCGCAAAATCTGCAACATGCGTTCCCAGAGCATTAAATAAATATTTTATTCCCACTTTGCGCAGTAGGCAAGAAAGGAGATATCGCTATTCTTGTATTCGTTTGGTGGGAAGTGATTGAAAGAGTAAATCGGAACAAGATGGTTGGTCTGAGATTTTAATTTCATCTGAGGAATGGCCTCTATCTTAGGAAACACTCCCAAGCATCACAATAGTTATATATTCTCGTTAGGGATTTCATCAGGGCACGAATTGAATTGATTTATGGATTTTAGGTTCAGAACATCATCGCAACAAAATCTTTATAAACGGTGATACACTCACACCGAATCAGTTGACTCATCGGTAGGTACGCGGATTCGAACCCCGCGGCCGATCATCCTTACTGAGTTTTTCCAAAGTTTCTCTCAGTTTCACCAGGAGAATGCCAGGATAGAACCTTAAAGCCTTGGCGGCTACCTTCCCGTTCTCTTACATCTCTATTCCGAGCAGAGTCAGAGATGCCTAAAAGTCATAAGTCAAGAGATTATAATGACTAATATCGAAATAATCTTCTTTGTGATTATTCTGCCAACGCTAGCGTGAATATCCGTGGGATAAGACAGTGACAGTACATTCTGATGAACTCAATCAATTGCAATACTGAACTTTATTAATATTTCTAATAATCACGGGCGTTACAGACCGAAAGCTCCTGAGCCTGCCCCATTGCCATCTGTACGAAGGCAGTGTGGTCAGCATTGCGCGCCACCTGGCCACAAACAGGCCTATTGGGGATTTTCTAGACAGAGTGGCCGTCACGCCTTTATTCCCGTGACTTCTCAGTTTGCCTCACGACACTGGGTGGACGCCGATAAGTTGGACTCCAGACAGGAATTGTACTCGGGAGCACGTGGACATGATTCCAACGCTCTAACAACTAGACTATGAAGCCTCCACTGACCTTTATTAACGTGGGCATTATACCCTGGGGGAGATGTTAGAAGATTGTCGGTCGGGTTCTAGTTTGTAAGTACTATTCCGGCATTTGGTGTGACTGAGGGCAGAACCCAGGAAAAGTACGAATGAGCGGCCGCTGAGATCGATCGCAGGACCTTCCGATTGCTAAACTGACGCTCTACTAACTGAGCTACGATCACTTGGTACAACTTACACTATAATTGTTCGTTCGTGACAATGAATACTTAATATTTAAAAAAAAAGATATTACTCTCTTCGTTACTGCACTAAATATGAACGAATTTCACGCTTATTTACGCATATCTGTTCGTTTAAGTACATACAAACACTCAAGATCCTAGCACTTCGACGCTAACAAGCCCTGATCAGGGATTTTGCCAGACACCCTAATGGCGGATGTCGTCCCTCGAAATAGAAAAATAGCCCCCACCATCTTAAAAATTTTTACGGTTAAAAATTGGTTTAAGTGCTAAAAAATTGTACTTGCTCCTTCTAACTTTGTTTCGATTGTACTTTGCCCCATACACTAGTAGCACACAAACGTTGAAAATACGTGGATTAATCATGAGTACCGAAACGTTATGTTAACGTTGTAAATGTACCGAAGTGTATGTTTGTTCAACGGTTTATTCGACGTTGAATAATGGTTGAGAAACTATATTAATTGGCCAAAACAGAGCATCAATACTGTCTATTGGTATCTAGACGTTTAGTTTCATTTTATCCGTTGCTTTCATCATGACATGCTGTGTTAATTTTCGAACAGTAAATAATCCCAGCGGCTGCTGTAGGGTTCGAAAACAGGAACGTTCTGCACTTCCCGTTAGTACCTCGTCGTCTTATCCCCTAATCCATGGATCCACCTTGAGAGTCCACTGCTTATTACGGTATCTGTATTAACATGCAATCTAGAATAGAGTTACTATGCGTCGTTCACCACCATGTAAGAATGCGAACAAAGGACATTTTTTCTTAATTATCACGTTGACTATGGCTGCTCTATTAAATTTTTATTTCTCAGTAACTGTAATATGTCGCCTTAGAAGAACACATATAAAGCGAAATGTACGTCATAGTTCAAAACACTTCACATTAACGAAATTAAATGTTCGTTCAAATATATGCAATCTGTTTGCAACGTGCACATGAGAACATAAAAATTAGTTTGTGTCATTCAATTAGTTTTTGAATTATATTGTTTACACAACATTAGTAAGAAACACATTAAACAAAATCTATACCATATTTGAAAATAATATATTGAATACATGTTTTATTAACGCCTTATCAACGCAATGAAGCATATTTTATTGACGCCTTATCTTGAAATATGGTTTAAAGCTAAGTGTATGTTTTTTTCAACCGGTAACGGTTAATCAACGAAATAAACCTAAAATCAACGTTGGAAACACGTATGTGTGCTACTGGGGTAACTAAAAATCATGGCAGGATCCCTGGGATTGATGCACTCAACACGTTTTCTTTCCGAAAGGAAATGAGTTGGCGGAATAGAGAGTATTGAAACCATTATGGATGAGAAAATAAATAATGTTAAGACGCAGTTACAAGCTGATTTGAAAGCTCGGGTGGATACTATCCAATGTAAAAAGTATAAAATCAGAAGTGTTCATGCAGGTGTTAAGGATATTCGTTCTGGAATAAATCAAATGAAAGCTGATATAGAAAATAATCGATTCTGAAATTGTTGAAGTCCGGAAGGAAACTTCGGAGTCTTTTGAGATACTGGCCCCCAATTTTATTTTTTTATTGTCAAAATCGATAGAAACCGAACAAACCTCGACACGAACCCTCCCAATTTGGACTTTATACCCCCGAAACTCAAAATCACCGCGGAATCCCTGGTTAACAGGAACCAGATAATAATAGACTTCGTGTTTTTCTACTAAAAGTTTATATTTAACAAAGAAATCCAAAGGCAACCCTAGCCATTCCACTACTTTATACCCATCTTTTTAGTTCGTTATCATTTTGCGTGGTGCGTCTATTCTTTCTTCTCGTTTTCTTTAATCTCCGAAGCAATCGATCGCGAAAGGGGAGCATTCACAGTTCGTAAAAACATATAATTCAATGCTGTTTTCACAATTAGTTTTTCAACACTTTGACCAAAACAGTTACCATAATATTCGTATTCCCTCTCAAATTATTATTATTTCACCATTCGACTGACGTGTCTGTTGTCTGTGTCCGTGTTTGCTGATAGGTTAGTTCGCGGTTTGACCACCTGCATTCGGAACTGAAAAGAGCTATAACCATGTCTGATCCGAGTATAGGAAGAAAGTTTATGAAAACGACAACTGTACAGCAGAAAGAGCGAGCGCGCAAACAACAAATAATTGTTCGGATAAATTTCTGCAGATTTAAGTTAGGACACGGGCATCATTGAAGAAACTTCGCTGTGTTCGAAACTCCTTGTTGCTAGAAAATACTATTTCATTTTGAGGTAAAGAAGAAGGGACTGTAGCTCAGTTGGTAGACCATCTCGAGGTTCTGGGTTCGATAACAGCAAGCGACTATCTTGACTTTGGTTTCCAATTGTTTTTCCTCTCAGGCACATGAGAAAAATGGCGGGATTATATCTTGAACGTAACCGATTCATTCCTGCATGCTCTTACCGTTCCTATCTAGGTCTGAGTCATATATATCTAAACGTTACAAATATATTTAAATTAAGAAAAGAGGATCGTTCTACGAATGCATTCCTGGCATGAGAAGAGGATTCAGGCTTTGATTATTTTTGCTGACATTGGGGAGTGGAATCAGAGTAATACTTACTTAAGATTGCTTAAAAAGACGTGTTTAATTAGTGTTGATTTAAACAGTTTTTTTGGACTAGGAAATCACGATAAAAATTGAGAAGTCCATTATTGTCCATTATTCCATCGTTATTGTTTAGTTCGTAGTCTTGTATTCGTGGAAACACATCGAAGGTCCCGGGTTTGAGTCCCGGCAGGAGCATAGGTGTCTTCTAATTAGGGGCATACATAATCTATCGTGACGGGCCGAAGTCAACAGCTACTAGACTGACCATTATAAAATAAAGTTTACGAATATTTTTCTGTTCGTGAAAACAGTGTATTTCAATCCGGTGCACATCTCGTCTATTTTGTAGAGGGAGTATCAAGTAAGCAAAGTTGACAATTCCCGGCATACTCTGCTCGAGGATCAAGCGAAGCAATAGCTGTGAAAGCAATCTGTGCGATGTCCATGCTGAAAAGACACCCCAGTAGCACACAAATGTTGAAAACGTTAGTACTGAAACGTTGACGTTGTAAATGTACCGAAATGTCCGTTTGTTCAACGGTTTATTCGACGTTGAATAATGGTTGAAAAAAACGATGAAGAAACGGGTTTAGTTGGCCAAAACAGAGCATGAATGCTGTCTGTTGGTATACACACATTTAATTTAATTTTATCCGTTGCTTTTAGCACGAAACGTGGTATTAATTTTCCGGTAAATAATCCGAGTTGCTGCTTCGAACGCAGGAACGTTCTGCATTTCTCGTTGCTAACTTTACGCGCTGATCACTTACCCAAGATTTCACCTTTAGAGGCCATTACTCTTTTACGATATCTTTGAAATTAAATGTTCGTCGAAATATGGTTCAAAATTCAATCTGTTTTCAACGTGAGCATGAGAAGACCAAAATTAGTTTGTGTCATTCAATTAGATTTTAATTACATTTTTTGACATAACATTAGTAAGTTCATTAAACAAAATCTATTATTTCATAGTTAAAAATAGCATATTGAATATACTTTGTGTTAACGTCTTATCAACGCAATGACCTCTTTGTTGAAATATGATTTAAAAATAAACGTATTAGTCATGTGCCATCTCAGCATTTATGTAATTGTGTTAATTAGTTTCTGTTCTCCTGTTAACGCAGATAAAACTCATAGCGTTATAAAACGATACAAATTTATGCACCAATCTAATACAAATCAGAAGGTCAGATATCTGCTTATTTTTGCTTAAAAGTTGCGGCAAGTTATATTAAATGACTAAAGATATGCTTACATAATATTTGAACGTCCTCAGAGAGAAGAAATAGTATTCACTTAATCAATGAAATTAGAAGTACTTACAGTTAATTTCATCATCTTTACAGACAGCTTTCATTCAGATCGTACCCAGCCCTCGTTATTCAGACAGTAATGTCGCAGGCTTCGGAGCGGCAATAGGTAGGCACGTGAGTTCGAACCGCACGGTCGACTATCCTGACAGATTTTCCACGGTTTCACCAGTTACAAGAACTTTAACTGTTGACTTACCAATTAACTCTTGTAATTGCCAAACATTACGAGATATTAAACAATATTTAATCTGAAAATTGTTAAAATTTCAAAGAAAACAAAATTAGCCATTGTTTCTGTTAAAAAGTTTGAACTTGCCTCCCAGTAACAGTATTCCCAGGACGCTTAGGTTTGCGAAAATTTTACCATTTGATTCCGCATAACCCATTTAGTATTTCACTTTAGTTTGGAACCTTTATTCCCTTTGAGTTACAACACCTGAAATGTCCCAAAAATCCTCTACACCATATTGATTTTGACCACTAACTAGGTCTTCTAGCTGCCAAACGGTATGAGCTATCGAAAAGTGTTTCCTCTAAAAGTTGTTAAAAATTTAGCGCTTGTTTCAATGGAAACAACATCGATCTCCCCACTTTATATTCAAAATTTTAAAGTTGTCCCCTCCGTAAAGGTACCGGTATTCCCTATGACGCTACTGTTTTCAGAAACATCACCGTGTGATTCCGCAGATTCACTATGATTTAAACATTTTTTGTTTTAAAGATTTATGTGCATTAGGAGCAGAGTTATGACCCTGTTACCGATTTCCAGAACCACCCTGTAGATTCATCGGTAGTTCATATGTGTGCAAAGTGTCAAGTTGATCTGCTATGTGGAAGTGGGTCAAAATTAGCTTACAAAATGTCTCCCCAACTAACAAGTCAAGTTAAATGAAAGCTTATAAAAAAGAAGGAAACACTAGTAGTTTTCTTCTGTTCATACGCTCACAACAGCTTTATTTCTAGACGACTAATTCTACCACAGGTTCTCGTCTCAAGGTCAACGCCTGGCATGTGTATCAGGCTTTGCTTCGTAAAACACCTGCTCTCACCTAAAAGAACACAACTTTCTGTGTCGTATGAATTCTTTTGTTAAACGAACATCAAGCAAGACTTGTTTTTAAATTGCTAAAACAAGAGAGAATCTTTTGACAATATTTACTAGTCGCCTTGAAACATAATTTTAATGTTAATATTTTTCATAGACCTTACTTTGAACTCTCTTTAGAGATCTTGAATACTCAATAATGAGTTTTTGGTTCCTTTATAGCGAAGCTATAAGAAAATGTGCATTCTAATCCCGGTTTTGGTGTCTGTCCGTATCCAGAAATTAAATCTCAAGAACTACAAAGTGTAGAGAGATTCGTAGGTGACGTTAGAAATGTTTTGAATAGACTTGCTCAGAGCCCCTGGAACCGTCCTGATTGGTGCACTAGTTCAATGTTGCCAGCCCATTTTTAAAAACTAACTATAAAGATTGTTTCCATTCAATTAGACCTAGCTGCGCCTAACTTGGCATAAACATTATTCGACACAATACAAAAACACTGAGGTCGCCTGCGTCTCTAAGCAACTCACTTATCGGTCCTTGCTGCCTATTTTCTTTAAAATTATATTTGAATAAGTTATTGTAAAAAGGACCTGAGTCACTTTTTTGGTGGGTTTGAGTTATTGCCTTTTCAGGCTCTCTGGGGTAGACGTATTTTTTGCATCGCAAATGGTCCTTATCCAACTATCAGAACAAAAGCATGATAGCCCAAAAAGCTATTGTTACTCTGTTAGAGAAGATCGTTTTTGTCGTTTTTCTCCAAACTCCATAAATGTGATTCGGGTCCCTTTTTACAATAACATAACATTTTCAAATTATTCCATTATTTTAGTCATAGAAGCACCAAACTTGCCATAAATATTATTCAATATCATAGGGACATACTGCAAATGTTCCAGCTTCACAGAAACCTCGTTTTCAGTGTCGCCAACTCATGTCAAAATATATCTAATGAACCATAAGGTGTAGTGAAATACCTGACATATTCGAAACGCCTCAGCTGAACTAACTCAGTCAAACTGCATCTGCATGGGCAAAGATAGGCATCAAGGAGACATGAGAGCTTGCCCTTCTACAACTTAATAAAAATAAGTTAGTATATTTTTTCTCTTGGGGGAAAGGGTAAATAAAAATGCAAAGGTAAGTTTCGTAAGTAGCGGCCCACATAGCAAAATCATCTTGAATGAAGCTTGTTTTTGCCTTGAAACGTCAAGCCAACAAGTTTGTCGTATCAAGCAAAATGGTTGAATCAAATTTGAATCATGCTTGCTATTTCAAAGGGACAAAGTGAAATTTTCCATGCCATAATCAAGTTTGAAATTGAGTTTGTTGTGTTCAAGCATATTTTACCTAGTAAAAATTAAGGTTATATAAAGCTTGAAATATACTTGTCGTGTCACGTCTAGCCTAACTAACTCTATAGTTATGGAACTCGCAAGTTCATCGCCGCAGTAACAAACGTTCGCCATTGGATTCTATTCCGGACAATATCACGCCAGTTTTCATCACGAACACCTACTTCTCGAAGATATCTTCTAATATTGTCCTCCCAACGACGTCTCGGTCTTCCCAATGGCCTCCTTTCATCCGGCCTTCCAACCACTATAGAATATAATATTCGATTTTCCCTCATCCGAGCTACATGGTCTGCCCACCTTAGTCGTCGTGATTTCATTATTTTTGCAACATCTGGTGAATCGTACAGTCCGTGAGTTCTTCATTATGCAGTCTCCTCCACTCTCAAAACCTTATTTTCAAATACACGTAATTTATGTTCATCTGCTAGGGTCGTACTCCAACTTTCGTAACCGTAAAGTATTATCGGCAAAATAACCGCTCTGTATATTTTTAATTTCTATTCCCTTGATATTAATCGGGATATTAGAAATTTTTAGACTGAATAGAAACATGCGTTCCCCGATACTAAGCGACTTTTTATTTCTTCCGTGACCTCATTTCTGCTTGTTACGTATGCACCCAATTATTTAAATTTGTTTAGTTTCTCTATGACCTCATCCTTAATTCTTATGTTTTTATTTCCTTCATTCCCTGTGTTTCGGCTTGTTATCATGTATTTTGTTTTATCTATGTTTACCTGTAGACCTATCTCGTCACACACTTCTACTAAGACCTCGGTGTTGCTTTGTAGTGCATCTATATCGTCCCCTATTATATCTACATCATTCGCGTATACAAACAGTCGATTCAAACCATTAATGATAGTCTCTTATTGTCCCCTTTAATTTTTAAAATCGCATATTCTAACGCAAAGTTAAACAGTAGTGGGGACAAGGCATACCCTTGTTTCAATCCGCTGCGAATCTTGAAACTATCTGACATATTATTACCTATCCGTACTCTGCTTATAGAGTCGTTGAGACATCCTCACTAGTTGAACCATTTTTTTCGGAATTCCAAATCGTATCAGGATAGTGTATAACTTTTCCCTTTTGATAGAATCGTATTCTTTCTTAAAATCAATGAATATCTGATGAGCCGTTTTACTGTATTCCCATTTCTTCTCCAAAATTTGTCTGAAGGCTAAAATCATGTCAAACGTGGATCTATTTCTTCTAAATCCACACAGGTGCTAACAATGCAAAATCAAGGGATCCGAATTGCAACATTGAAAGAGGAAACAGTGCCATGTGGTGGCGGTGGCTCGTCCCCTGATTACTTACATCTAAATTCCCTAATAGTTTAAATTGAGCATTTTTCTATAGGGAGAGGCGATATACAATAGCAATGAATGGTGTGTATAAGCATAGGTTTATAGGTTTTAGGGCGTTGGGAGCCAAGGGGTGTCGTGGGCCCCCTTACTACTTATATGAAATTTTCCTAACATTTGAATATAAGCGTTTCTATAAGGGAAAGAGTGAAATATAACAGCTATCTATTGAGATTTCCCAGGAACCACATTGTCAGTTTTGTCAGCCGATGCCAAAAATATATTTCATGAACCAAATACTATCAAGGGACCAGAGTCTTTTCGATTGTTGGTGGAATCGTAGCTCTAACTTGTTTAGAATTGAGATGGGAATGAAACATTGTGTGTATTATAGAACACACATTCGGTGTCTGTACTCGAAGAACAAAATGACTTTTCAACACAACAGCAGCTGGTAACTTACCAACTCAACCCAACTTACCTTAGCTGCGTATATTGGAAATAAACTTTTTAGAACGCCTTTGAACTTTGAATTTTATTATCCAAACCAAGACAAGTTTCGTAAAAACCATGAAATTCTAATAAGAAATAAGTGTTAGTAAAGAGAGAACAACCTGTCACTAAGTATTTAAGTGGAAAATAGTATTCTGCGCTAAACAAAACCTTTTTCTTACTCATACTTGCCTCTTTTAGAAATTCTGAAGAATACTATTCCAATAGAAAACTTTGTATCAAACTCGAGTAAATATTGTTAAAGTTCGAATTCATGTCACTCTGACATGAACTCCAACATTTGTCACACCGAACAAAATTTTCAAACATTTAGTTTCTTTATTCTAAAGTTAGTTACCTTTCTTACCTCTTATCAAAATGGCAAATTAAAAGATCTAAATACCTTTTCATAAAAGATTCATTTTAAAAATTGTTTCGACAAAAATAAATTATATAACAAATAAAGAATGCTTAACACGAATTGAATTTATATTTCTCTCTTTTTAGAGAACATACTTAACTTCAAAACAGGAATTTAAAGGAAATTATCCATACCCATTCATTAACTATTGTAGGGTATTATAAACTTTGATTTTTAACCAAAAATAGACCTTCGTCTAATTTGAAGCAAATTTATTGATTACACTTAGTCATTATTGTGAAAAGGTTACAAATCATTTGACTTTCTGAAAAATACCAAAATAATACGTCTCAAAAACTAAGAGAGCTTCTAAGAATTCTGTACTTCTCATCAAAACAAATACTGAAAAAGACAACTACTTTCCGAAATACTAGACTAGGGAGCATACTTTAGTTTCACTTGCCCATTGTGTCCTTCCAATACTACTTCAAATAAAAATCTAGACAACACCTCTAATATGCACCAAATCCGCTTTTGTATGTTTCAGCACTTTTCAGTATAATGCTTCTAATCAATTTAAGAACACTGTTCGTCTTAAGCACCTTAGTAATGGGAAGCAATTTTCTCATTCTCATTACAATAAATGTAGCACAAAACTCACAAGCCTGCACATTTGTAGATCTTTACTGCTCGACAAATTAGAACTAATTAATATCACCTTAAAAGATGGAAAATACGCGCTCAAAATACTTCAAACTCTTTAAACCCAATTATCGACTACGATTTTATAACTGATTGTTGTTAAGATTATTTAGTGTTTATTTTACTTTAGTAACCTAATTCATTTTTGCAAAAGTAACTTCAGTTTCGCAAAGCAGAAATTCTCACATAGTTTACTCCACGTGTTTCATTCCCAACTGATTGAAAGATAACTGACTTCCTAATCTACATCCTAGAACATGCGTTCAAACGACGTGGAAATTACATTATTAATAGGTTTCAGCGTACTTCCTATCGGCATTTATAATCCATAAGTTTATTTTCAACAATAGAAGATTTCGTGCTAATGAAGATTACTTGACAAAATTAAACAATTCAGAAGTATACTTTCGAAATAAGTATTAGTATCTCATTACAGATTACTTTCAACTTCAAGATTGCTTGAACCGAGCTGACGTAGCTCAGTTGGAAGTATGTTGGCTTAGCAATTGGATTTGAAAGTTCTGAGAACGAATCCCAACGGTTGCTCATCTGATAGGGCTTTTTCTAGAGATTGTCCTCAGTAATACCAGGCAAAAGCCAAGATGATACTTACGAACTATGTCCTGGCCGACTACCTGCCAAATCCCCAAACTTTCCCTACTCGAATCTGAGATGCCGAAAGTTCATAAATATATTCAAAGATTACTTAAATCAAGTAACTCTTTTCCATGAATTCCATGTGTCTTACTCGATCTGAGATTGTTGAGCATAGTTCCTTCAGCTCTCCTAATATTTTATTATTTCTTTTAATGTTTATATCTCTTTAGAATAGTTCAAAACGGGTATTCTTTTATTTCCAACGATTGATTAATGACGGCCATTTTTGTATTGCGGTGCATGCTAGTATTTGTGTTTGTAGACAGAAAATGAAATATCTACCATAGCATGTTCAAACAAAAACATTTTTTTCTTTAATGTCTGCTTGATAATTTTAGTTCTCTGCATGAAAAGCTCAACATTTCTACTAGGGCACCAGACATGGGCGGATTTATGGGGATCATTACCCCCCACCCAAATCATTTCAAAATAACATAAATTCTAAACGATAGCTTTTAAAGTGTCTCTCTTGTGCCCCCCACCCAGAGTCTCCCTCCTAATTTCACCCATGGCACCAAATAGAAATATATCAAACCTCATAGTACATAAACAGTCTAGTATAGACCTCATAAGGCAGCTCTGGTATAAACCTCATAATAGAATATGACGTCTACGCCAGAGCTACCTAACGGATGAATTCAAACTTACGTGCTCTGAACAAAATTCCTTTAGTTTTAGCGCAGAAAGAAACGGGGAAGCGTGCTAAGTCTATCTATTATGAACTCTATGATATTATTTTCACATGTTATGTACTTGTATAACGAGAAACTACGGTATAAATTTAAATTTTCTAAAACACTAACAGATATAACGTACCCACTCAAAGCCTCTGGATTCCACACTTGTGACAAACTGTTATAGACTGAGGTACTGAGGTCTGTGCACAACTTTACATTTACGTTTAACCACATTTTATTTGAAAACCCAAGGAAATCCCCAAAAGGCCTATAAAACCAACATGGCCTCAGATAAATTGATTTTTTTTATCAACGTTATTTCAAAACGCACTCAGTTGCGTGAAATGTAGGATCTAATCCGAAATCAAGAGGTGAATTGAGTGCAAGGAGAAACATACCTTCAAACGAATTTCATCCCTTGAATTCTGATTTGAACTTATTTTAAGGCCTTCAGGCCGTAGGATAATGATGGGATGAATTGGTGGAATGAGGGAAGTGAGAGGAAACGAGAGCACCGCGCGAAAACCCACGCACACGGTGTTTGTGCACCACAAAGCCCACATGGTAGAAGCAGGGATTGGTCCGACGACCCCTAGCACCAGAGGTGAGGGCTCTACCAACACAGCCACCGTGGCCCCTTCATTACTTGAGTTTTCAACAGATTGGACTCTCTGTACAATCGCGAGCATATATTTTTGACCTCCTCGAATGCTCATTTCAGCTATGTGAATTCTGGTAATGTTCGCCTAATGAATATGCAACCTAACTTGATTAGTGGATAACCTTGAATGCTTATCATTCCAGGATATGTAATTCTTTCTCCAAAAGCATTTTGCAGGGAAAAGAATGAGAACGTGTATTACGGAATCATAGAAATTACAGGCGTTAGCATCACTTAGAGAAATTTGAGATAAAACAAGTTTAAATTTCAAATAGATTTCTTGTAGCAGAGAGAAACGAATAGACATGTATATTTTAAGAATTTTTATATCCAATTGCCACATTCAAGATTCCAATTCATCAATTTTATAATACTATCATATAAAAGAAAAATACTCTGAGATAGAATCAGGTATGGAGCGGAGGAACACAAGAAAGAGAGATACACATTTGCACCTTAAAATATGGAATTGCATTCGCCCACGAAGAGCTCTCGAAAGCGAATCAGGAAAACGCCAAATTCTTTTATAGATCAGCGACTTTGTATTTCCAGATGCGACTCGATATCATTCATTCCCGTGTTTGTGGTTGATTATTGGCAAATTCATGTATTGACACTATTGCCACAAAACTTACAGGCGTGAACATTAAAAAAAATATTATGGCCTTTAGGGATAGTGTTGGGGAAAGGATGTTGGAAAGTAGTCGGGGAGGACCTAGTTAGTGGGTACCATCCCGGCATTTGCCTGATGTGACTGAGGAAAATAACTGAAAATTCTCAGTCAGGATGGGCGGTAACTGGGATGATTCTTATGACCTTCCGATTGGTAAGTAAACGTTCTACTAACTGAGTTGTAACCTCTCGGTGCAAGTGTGGGAAAGCATGTGAACAAAACAAATGATGCGAAGTTTGATATTTCGTAATCCCGTAACAAGGCAATAAAGTAAGGCCTGCGCTCACAATATTTTCAGCCATAATGTGTCAAACATAATGTATCTGTAGGTTACAAGCAGGGAAAAGACATGTAAAAATATTCCTGTGATAATGAGGTTACTGCATAAAGTCAACAAATTTATTTTGATTGAATTGAATTGAATTTTCTTTAAGGCCTTCAGGCAATTATGGCTCAGGCGGTACGGATGATGGAATGAAGAAAGTGGGAAGAAACGGAAGCACCCCGAGAAAACCCACGCACACGGTGTTTGTCCACTACAAAACCCACATGGCATGGATCGATCCGAGTACTCCTAGCACCAGAGGTAAGCGCTCTACCAACTGAACCACCATGGCCTCGATTGATTTTCATGTTCGATTAATCAACCGTAGTTTTACAAATTAATATTTACAACAACTAGTGAACAATGTTCTGGTGTTAATTTTAGTCCTTGTTAAGCTACTCTTATCGCAAAAGGTCCGATTTAGCATATGTGATACGCGGTATCTGGTTCCTTCAGCCCTCCCGCAGCATATTTTTGTCCGAGAGTTAGCATTTCAACACGAAACTTTTCAAAACAGTGCAAATTGATTGCGCCACAGAGTTCCCTTCGGATTAGTTGCTGTCGCAAGCTTCCTATCTGCACTCGACTGTCAAATAGAAAATACTGATTCCAAAATAATAAACATAAATAACCAGATCGATCAGGTATTAGTAGACAGATGAAGACACACCAACATCATGGATATTAGGTCGTACAGAGGAGCGGAAGGTGACACCGACCATCAATTAGTGATTACAAAAGTAAGGGAAAAGTTATGCATCGCGAACAAAGAAAGCAAGGGAACAAAACAACTGAAATTCGAAGTGAAACTATTAAATAATCCGAGCATAAAAGCAGATTACCAACTCGAACTCTCAAATAGGTTCGAAGTCTTAAACGACTCGAGTAATAATAATAATGAAATTGATGTAAGTAAGATGTGGGAGGCAATTCGTGAAACAATTAAGAGTGCAGCGAAGGAACGCGTAGGTGAGAAGAAACAACAGAAAAACAAACCTTGGTTTGATGAAGAATGCCTTATGCTTCATGAGGAACGAAAACAAGCAAGGCAACGATGGCTAAGTAATAAAAGCGAAGCAAATACCAACCACTACAGTAACGCGAAACGAAACGCCACACTCGGGTTCAGAAAAAAAAGCGAGAATATCTGACGCAGAAGATTCAGGAGATAGAGGAAAACGGGAAGACAAATAACACACGAGATCTATACAAAGGGGTAAACTCGTTAAGAAAAGGTTACCAGCCGAGGTTAGGAATGATTAGAAATGAACGTTGAGATCTTCAGGCGGATCCGACTAAAATTGTCGATGTGTGAAAAAGTTATTTCGACAAGCTTTTTAATCTACACAACGGGGAAGAAACAGAGGAATTTGAAATCCATACCCCAGAACCGTGGATTCCCGAACCTAGCGAGTTCAAGATCGAAATCTCGGTTAAGAAATTGAAAAGTTTCAAATCACCAGGAATAGACAACATTCCAGCCGAATTAATTAAAACAGGAGGAACGGCACTAAACAAGGAACTACATAAATTAATAAGTGCTATATGGAGATAGGAGGAGCTCCCAAAGGAATGGACAACATCAATAATAGTTCCGATTTACAAAAAAGGCGATAAGTCGGACTATAATAATTACCGTGGAATCTCGTTACTTCCAACCTGTTACAAGGTACTAAGTAATACTTTGTTAACACGCCTAAGTATATACGTAGATGAAATAATTGGAAATCACCAATGTGGATTTAGAAGAAATAGATCCACGTTGGACCAGGTTTTCGCTTTGAGACAAATTTTGGAAAAGAAATGGGAATACAATGGAACAGTTCATCGGCTATTCATTGATTTTAAGAAAGCATATGATTCTATCAAAAATGAAAAGTCATACAGTATCCTGATACGATTTGGAATTCCGAAGAAATTGGTTCAACTAGTGAAGATGTGTCTCAGCGACTCCATAAGAATAGTACGGATAGGTAATTATATGTCAGATAATTTCAATATTCGCAACGGATTGAAACAAGTCGATGCCTTGTCACCACTACTGTTTAACTTTGCGTTAGAATATGCGATTTTAAAAATTAAAGGGGACAAAAAGGGACTAACATTGAATGGTTTGAATCAACTGTTTGTATACGCGGATGATGTAGATTTAATAGGGGACGATATAGATGCACTACAAAGCAACACCGATGCCTTAGTAGAAGCGTGCGATGAGATAGGTCTACTCGTAAACATACATAAAACAAAATACATTATAATAAGCCGAAGTACAGGCAATGAAGGAAATGAAAACATAAGAATTAGGGATGGGTCATAGAGAAAGTATACAAATTTGAATACTTGGGAGCATTCGTAACAAGCAGAAATGAGGTCACGGAAGAAATAAAAAGTCGTTTAGTATCGGGGAACGCATGTTTCTATTCAGTCTAAAAACTTCTAACATCGTGATTAATATCAAGGAGTTTGAAATTAAAAATATACAGAACGGTTATTCTGCCGGTAATACTTTACGGTTGCGAAAGTTGGAGTACGACCCTAGCAGATGAACATAAATTACGTGTATTTGAAAATAAGATTTTGAGAAAGATATAACGGGCCGAAACGCGACGAGATGACTGGAGAGTGGAATAGACTGAAAAATGAAGAACTCCACGGACTGTACGATTCACCAGATGTTGTAAAAATAATGAAATTGGACGACTAAGGTGAGCAGGCCACGTAGCTCGGATCGGGGAAAAACGAAGATTATATTGTATCCTGTTTGGAAAGTCGGATGGAAAGAGGCCATTGGGAAGACTGAGACGTCGTTGGGAGGACAATATTAGAGGAGATCTTAGAAAAGTAGGTGTTCGTGATGTAAACTGGCTTGATATTGCCCAGGATATAATCCAATGGCGAACGCTTGTTACTGCGGCGATGAACTTGCAACTTCCATAAGCCATAGAGTTAATTAGTTACATTGTTTAATGCTAAAAAAATACAGAGCAATAAAGTTTTGTAATAGTAATTGTAGTTTGTGATGATTGCACACGGCCCACGACTAGACATTATTACACTATATGGACGTACTATGTGTAACTGACATTCGCCACAGTATATTTATGCCAAAAAATTAATAGCAAGTTTAATTTAATTCTATTGTACTGAGCCTGTGTGTAGTTATCAATTCAGTGATATCAGTAACTCTACATTAGTATCATGTCCACGCAAAGAAAAGTAAAAATGTGCAATCTTTAACAGTTCAGAATATTAATATGTGGCACAGCTTTCAAAATGGCAATACCCGTTTTTGATAACAGGAGAATACTGAATTCTGCTACTGACTTATTTTTGTTACCCATAAGTCTTTGTCACGGCCACCATGTTTCTGTCGGTTACGTCCTGCACTTGGGATAGGCAATGGGAAAACCCGCAGGCTCGATCCAATCTCACGGCTATCCTGATTGATGTTGTCCAGGGTATTCCTCAGTTGAATTAGTAAACTAGTCGAATGACACGATAGTACCTCAACTAACACCTTTTCCACTACCACCATTGTTCCAAGAAGTAATCGCCGAGAGGCTTCATCTCTCAGACAGGCTAGGCCGAAGTTCAACCCAAAAAGAATATTGATAAAAAAAATATATTTTGATTATTACGCAATTAAACAAAATATTCTCATTCAATTTTCAAATAGCATTTTAAGCAGCTTGTTAAAATGTCTCGTCCCACTAATTGACTTCAGCAGAAGTTTATAGTCAAAATGTTCGAATTGAATTCAATTAATTTATAACCTTGACGAAAATATGGCTCAGGTCAAGATAGGGCTGGGGAGAAGTTGCGGGAAGGACCCAAAGTCAAATTTGAAGGTGTCATACACCTCAAATAAAATTTCAACCTGAAACTCATGATGGATCTTGATCCTCGACCATACCGGACATGAACCTCACTTAACTTCGGCATCGCATCTTGAGTGGTCATATTACATCGAGGTTGCTCTTTAAACTATCGAGCTTGTTGATCAGCTTGCTCAACAGTTTACTCGACGAGTTTGCTGTTGAGGGAGCTCGAATATATTTTGCATTCTGACAGTGTCAGGCTTGCTGATCAGTTTGCTTGACGAGCCTTTTCTTGAGGAAGCTGAACGATTTCTTTTACTATTATACCATAGATCCTACTAGAAGAACAGTCTTGTTCCTTTTTTTTTAAAAAAAAAGGCGATTTAACACACAATCTTTCAGTCACGTGATAAAGACAGTGAGCGGCTGTGCAATTGGCTATTTCTTTGGTGAGTTTTCTCTTACAAACAGCGTACATTACACACCCGTCTTGAGATCAATAACTGCACATATACCTGTAGCAAAGCTGAGCAGAACTGAATGAAAACCACAACTTTTTTATTTTTTTCCTTGCTTCAATCTGTTTTTGATAAGAAATTTTGCAGTGAGTTACGGAAGTTTGTGTGTCGAGACTGCGGCAACATTTGACTGACACAAGTAAAAAAGAAAGAAAGCAAATCTGGCTGGCATTTCTAGAAATCGCTTTAAAAAGGTTCGAGGCAAACCAGTGATTAAGGTGTAAAGCTTTAATATATTTGTTTAATACATGTAAGAAAATAAATATTTGTGACTTTTTGTGAATAGAAAACATAAATAAAGTCTGTTGCAGCTAGGAATGAATTTGTTGTGATGACGCTAGTATCACCAAAAGATTCGTGTTTACAGGAACAACTAGTTGCCGGAAGTAGTGTTACCAATGCAGACTATGATTCTAACACTTATAAGGCCTTTATGAAAGAAAGTGGAAGGGTAGCACCAGATACCTGTTAGTTGATTTTCTATTAAAGAAAGTAATACGGAAGAGAATATTTTTCGTATTTTAATAGAAGATGCATGACGCAACGAACGTCAGACATTGGTCTCATATTGGTCTTGGAAGGGTAGTGAAAAGTCCATATCCAGTGTAACATATTGTGTCACACATTGTCCATTGTTGTTCTTTTTAAGGTAATTACACGATGTTTCCAGAGCTTAGCATGCCTTACTAGTAACTGAAATATGACGAGTTCGAATCCCGTTCACGCCAATTAAAGAGAGAAAACAAAAAGTTTAATCACAAAAGAGCTGTCGTAGCTCGGTGGTAGAGCGTTGGCTTAGCATTCGGGAGGTCGAAGGTTGATCCCAGCGGCCGACCATGCTGACTGAGGTCCGTCCAGGGTTTTTCCACAGTCACACGAGGCAAATGCCGTGATGGTACCTTCAACTTAGGCACTGGCTGATATATTGCTGTAATATTTCCCCTCCCGTTCCCCAGTCTGAGTCTTAGATGCCTGAATGACATAAATTAAATTAATTCAACTGAACAAAGAATAATACATGAAAATTTACAGCATGACAAACCAATATTCACTTACGAAGCGGTGTAATCTCCTTAACACAAAGACAATGAGAACTCGGAGCCGAAAGGTTAGCACGCTCGCTTTCTATGCGCCTGGTCACAGGTTCAATTGATGCTTGTCCATTGAACTGAGTGTTTCGGAACCTACTTTACCAAAATACAACTTCCAGTCCTTAGAAGCTCGTTTCGCAAGTTAATAACAAATCAATAAATTCTTTGAAAATTAAGGCTGTGCAATTCCCCGTAATAATATAGCTCGTAAAATCTGCAACGTACGTTCCAAGAGCATTAAACAAATATTTTATTCTCAATTTGCGCAGGCAAGGAAGGAGATATTGCTTTGATTACGGCGCTATTCTTTATTGGTTTGGTGGGAAATGATTGAAAGAGTAAATCGGAACAGGATGCTTCGTCTGAGATTTTAATTCCATCTAAGGATTGGGCTCTATCTTATGAAAGAGTCCCAAGCATCACAATAGCTATATATTCTCTTTAGGGATTTCATCAGGGCACGAATTCAATTGATTTATGGATTTTAGGTTCAGAACATCATCGGAACAAAATCTATATAAACAGTGATACACTCACACCAAATGAGTTTACTCAAAGGTAAGTACGAGGATTCGAACCGCGCGGCCGATAATTCTCACTGAGTTTTTACAAAGTTTCTCTCAGTTTCACCAGGAGAATGCCAGGGTAGAGCCTTAAAGCCTTGGCGGCTACCTTCCAATTCTCCCACATCTATATCCCTGGCAGAGTCAAAGATGCCTAAAAGTCATAAGTCAAGAGATTATAATGACTAATATCGAAATAATCTTCTTTGTTATTAATCTGCCAACGCTAGCGTGAATATCCGTAGGATAAGACAGTGACACTACATTCTGATGAACTCAATCATTTGCAATACTGACTTTTATTAATAATAATCACGGACGTTACAGACCGAAAGGTACTGAGCCTGCCCCATTGCCATCTGTACGTGGTTGGTGGAACTGCGTCCACCTGAGTGAAGGCAGTGTGGTCAGCATTGCGCCCCACCTGACCACAAACAGGCGTATTAGGGGTTTTCTAGACAGAGTGTCCATCACGCCTTTATTCACGTGACTTCTCAGTTTGCCTCACGACACTGAGTGGACACCAATAAGTGGGACTCCAGACGGGAATTGAACTCGGGACCACGCGGACATAAGTCCAACGCTAGACAATCAAGCCGCCACTGACCTTTATTAACGTAGGCATTATACCCATTGGGAGATGTTGGATGATAGTCGGTCGGGTTCTAGTTTGTAAGTACCATTCCGGCATTTGGTGTGACTGAGGGGAGAACCCAGGAAAAGTACAAATGAGCGGCCGCTGAGATCGTTTACAAGACCTGCCGATTGCTAAACCGGCGCTCTACTAACTGAGCTACGGTCGCTCGGTACAACTTACAGTATAATTGTTCGTTCATGATAATGAATACTTAATATTTAAAAAGAGATATTACACTCTTCGTTATTGCACTAAATATAAACGAATTTCACACTTCTTTACGCATTTCTGTTCGCTTAAGTACATACACACACTCAAGATCCTAGTACTTCGACGCTACATGTTCTTAGACGCGCCAGCTAAGAAGCCCTGATCAGGGATTTTGCCAGACACCCTAATGACGGATATCATCCCTCGAAATAGACAAACAGCCCCTAACCACCACATTTATAATTTTTACTGTTAAAAATCGGTGCTAAAAAATTGTATTTGCTCCTTCTAACTTTGCTTCCATTTTACTTTGCCCCATACTCTAGTAGCACACAAACGTTGAAAATACGTGGATTAAACATCAGTACGAAAACGTAATGTTGACGTTGTAAATGTACTGAAGTGTATGTTTGTTCAACGGTTTATTCGACGTTGAATAATGGTTGAGAAATGGTTGAATAATGGCA
Organism: Lepisma saccharinum; assembly: GCA_022664845.1. Lineage (NCBI taxonomy): Eukaryota > Metazoa > Arthropoda > Insecta > Zygentoma > Lepismatidae > Lepisma > Lepisma saccharinum. The sequence continues at coordinate 54,234 of JAGDQP010008211.1, forward strand.
TGTACTCTGTCTATTGGTATATTCACATTTAGTTTCATTTTATCCGTTGCTTTCATCATGACATACTATGTTAATTTTTAAACAGTATATAATCCCAGCGGCTGCTGTAGGGGTCCACTGCTTGTTACGGTATATGTATTAACATGCAGTCTAGAATGGAGTTGCTACGTGTCGTTCACCATCATGTAAGAATGAGAAAAAAGATACTTTCCTTCTTTCTTTGTTATGCGCATTTTTTCTTATTTAACACCTTGACCATGGCTGCACTATTAAATTTGTATTGCTCAATAAGTGTAATATGTCGCCCTAGAAGAACGCATATGAAGCGAAATGTGCGTCATAGTTGAAAACACTTCACATTAACGAAATTAAATGTTCGTTCAAATATAGTTTAAAATTCAAGCTGTTTTCAACATGCAAATGAGAACATGAAAATGTAGTTAATTTTATTGTATTTGCTTTTAATTATAATGTTTAAGCAATTAAATTAGAAGTGTGAAACAAAATCTAGGACAGTATGAAGGATAGTTGAAAGTACGTCACATTAATGCCGTATCAAAGATAATCTATCTTCGTTGAAATATAGTTTAAAATTCAATCTGTTTTCAACGTTCACCTGAGAACATAAAAATTAGTTTGTGTCATTCAATTAGTTTTTTAATTATATTTTTTTCATAACATTAGTAAGAAACACATTAAACAAAATCTATACCATATTTGAAAATATTATATTGAATATACGTTTTATTAACGCCTTATCAAAGCAATGATACCTTTGTTGAAATATGGTTTAAAACTAAACGTATGTTTTTTCAACCGGTAACGATTAATCAACGAAATGATCCTAAAATCAACGTTGGAAACACGTATATGTGCTACTGGTGTAACTAAAAATCATGGCAGAATCCCTGGGATTGATGCACTCAAGATGTCTTCTTTCCGAAAGGAATGAGTTGGCGGAATAAAGAGTATTGAAACTATTATGGATGAGAAAATAAGTATTGTTAACAATGCTTAAGATAATAAGTATTGTTAAGAGCCTTTTCAGATACTGGCCCCCAGTATCAGGTTATTTTTATTGTCAAAATCGACAGAAACCGAGCTAAACTCTACTCGCACCCTCCAAATATGGACTTTATACCCCCCAAACTCAAATTCACCATGGGTAACCCGAAGCAGATAATAATAGACTTCGTGTTTTTCTACCAATAGTTTATATTTAACAAAGAAATCCAAAGGCAACCCTAGCCATTCCACTACTTTCGACACATTTTTAGTTCGTTGTCATTTTGCGTGGTGCGTCTATTCTTTCTTCTCGTTTTCTTTAATCTCCGAAGCAATAGATCGCGAAAGAGTTCACAGTTCGTAAAACATATAGTTCAAGCTCTTTTTACGTTTAGTTTCTCAATATTTTGACCAAACCAATTACCATAATATTCGTATTCCCTCTCAAATTATTATTATTATTATTATTATTATTATTATTATTATTATTATTATAGTTGTTGTTCTTATCCGTTCCTAGCTGGGCGATTAACCAGGAGAATAGCAAAGCGCTTCAGGCCTTGCATTCACACGAAACTTCTTCAGTTAGCGCCACTGCATTCACCATTCGACAGACGTGTCTTTTGTCTGTGTCCGTGTTTGTTGATAGGTTAGTTCGCGGTTTGACCACCTGAATTCGGAACTGAAGAGAACTATAACCATGTCTGATCCGAGTATAGGAAGAAAGTTTATGAAAACGACAACTGTACAGCAGGAAGAGCGAGCGCGCAAACAACAAATAATTGTTCGGATAAATTTCTGTAGATTTAAGTTAGGACACGGGCATCATTGAAGAAACTTTACTGTGTTCGAAACTCCTTGTTGCTAAAAAATACTTTTTCATTTTGAGGTAAAGAGGAAGAGACTGTAGCTCAGTTGGTAGACCATCAGGAGGTTCTGGGTTCGATAAGCGACCATCTTGATTTAGGTTTCCAAATATTTTTCCTCTCCGACACATGAGAATAATGGCGGGATTATATCTTGAACGTAACAGATTCATTCCTGCCTGCTTTCACCTATCGTTCCTATTTAGGTCTGAGTCATATATGTCTAAACATCACAAATATATTTAAATTCAAAATTAAGAAAAGAGGATCGTTCAACTATTAGCTACGAATGCATTCTTGGAATGAGATGATGATTCAATTTTTGATTATTTTTGCTGACATTGGGGAGTGGAATCAGAGTAATATTTACTTAAGATTGCTTAAAAATACGTGTTTAATTAGTGTTGATTTAAACAGTTTTTTTGGACTAGGGAATCACGATAAAAATTGAGAAGTCAAGAGTTTATTGTCGTCCATTATTCCATCGTAATTGTTTAGTTCGTAGTCTTGTATTCGTGAAAACACATCGAAGGTCCCGGGTTTGAGTCCCGGCAGGAGCATGGGTATATTTTAACAAGGGGCATAATCTATCGTGACGGGCCGAAATCAACAGTTACTAGACTGGCCATTATAAAATAAAGTTTACGAAAGTTTTATTGTTCGTGAAAACAGTGTATTTCATTCCGGTGCACATCTTGTCTATTTTGTAGAGGGAGTGTCAAGTAAACAAAGTTGACAATTCCCGGCATACTCTGCTCGAGGATCAAGTGAAGCAACCTGTGAAACAATCTGTGAGATGTAACGTAGATAAAAATCATAGCGTTATAAAACGATACGAATTTATGCACCAATCTAATACAAGTCAGAAGGTCAGATATCTGCATATTTTTGCTTAAATGTTGGGGCAAGTTATATTAAATGACTAAAGATGTGCTTACATAATATTTGAATGTCCTGAGAAAGAAGAAATAGTATTCACTTAATCAATGAAATTAGAAGTACTTACAGTTAATTTTATCATCTTTACAGACAGCTTTCATTCAGATCGTACCCAGCCCTCGTTATTCAGACAGTAATGTCGCAGGCTTCGGAGCGGCAATAGGTAGGCACGTGAGTTCGAACCGCACGGTCGACTATCCTGACAGATTTTCCACAGTTTCACCAGTTACAAGAACTACTTGGTAAGTTAACTGTTGACTTACCAATTAACTCTTGTAATTGCCAAACATTACGAGCTATTAAACAATCTGAAAATTGTTAAAATTTCAAAGAAAGCAAAATTAGCCATTGTTTCTGTTAAAAATTTTGAAGTTGCCCCCCAGTAACAGTATTCCCAGGACGCTCCGGGTTTCGAAAATTTTACCGTTTGATTCCGCATAACCCATTTAGGATTTCACTTTAGTTTGGAAAATTTATTCCCATTGAGTTACAACACCTCAAAAGTCCCGAAAACCCTCTACACCATATTAATTTTGACCACTAACTAGGTCTTCTAGCTGCCAAACGGTATGAGCTATCGAAAAGTGTTTCCTCTAAAAGTTCTTAAAAATTTAGCGCTTGTTTCAACGGAAACAACATCGAACCTCCACCACTTTATATTCAAAATTTTAAAGATATTCCCTCCGTAAAGGTACCGGTATTCCCTAGACGATACTGTTTTCAGAAACATCACCGTGTGATTCCGCAGATTCACTTTGATTTAAATTTTTTTTGTTTTAAAGATTTTGTGTACTAGGAGCTGAGTTGTGACCCTGTTACTGATTTCCAGAACCACCCTGTAGATTCATCGGTAGTTTATATGCTTGCAAAGTTTTAAGTTAATCTGCTATGTGGAAGTGGGTCAAAATTAGCTTACAAAATGTCTCCCTAACTAACAAGTCAAGTTAAATGAAAGCTTATAAAAAAGAAGGAAACACTAGTAGTTTTCTTCTGTTCATACGCTCACAACAGCTTTATTTCTAGATGACTCATGCTACCACAGGTTCTAGTCTCAAGGTCAACGCCTGGCATGAGTATGAGGCTTTTGCTGCGTAACACACCTGCTCTCACCAAAAAGAACACAACTTTATGTGTCTAGTATGATTTCTTTTGTTAAACGAACATCAAACAAGACTTGTTTTTAAATTGCTAAAACAAAAGAAATTCTTTAGACAATATTTACTAGTCGCCTTGAAACATAATTTTAATGTTTATATTTTTCATAGACCTTACTTTGAACCTCTCTTTGGAGATCTTGAATACTTAATAACGAGATTTTGGTTCCTTCATAGCGAAGAAAAGTAGCATTCTAATCCCGTTTTTGGTGTCTGTCCATATCCAGAAATTAAATCTCAAGAACTACAAAGTGTGGAGAAATGCGTAGGTGTCGTTGAAAATGGCTTGAATAGACTTGCTCAGAGCCCCTGGAACCGTCCTATTGGTGCACTAGTTCAATGTTGCCAGTCCATTTTTAAAAATGGATTGTTAAAATTGGTTCCATTCAATTAGAAGTAGCTGCGCCTAACTTGGCATAAACATTATTCGATACAATACAAAAACACTGACGTCACCTGCGGCTCTAAGCAACTCACTTATCAGCGCTTGCTGCCTATTTTCTTTAAAATTATATTTGAATATGTTATTGTAAAAAGGACCTGAGTCACTTTTTTGGTGGGTTTGAGTTATTGCTTGTTTCAGGCTCTCTGGGTAGACGTATGTTTTGCATCACAAATGGTCCTGTTTCAACTATCAGAACAATAGCACGATAGCCCAAAAAGCTATTGTTACTCTGCTAGAGAAGATCGTTTTTGTCGTTTTTCTCCAAACTCCATAAATGTGATTCGGGTCCCTTTTTACAATAACATATTCATTTATTTTCAAATTATTTCCATTATTTTAGACACCTTCGCAGCGTATACTGGAAATAAACTTTTTAGAACGCTTTTGAACTTTCAATTCTATTATCCATACCAAGGCAAGTTTCATAAAAACCATGCAATTCTCATAAGAAATGAGTGTTAGTAAAGAGAGAACAACCTGTCACTAAGTATTTATCTACATTAAACAAAAACTTTTCCTTACTCATATTTGCCTGTATTAGAAATTCTGAAGAATGCTATTGCAATAGAAAACTTTGTATGAAACTCAAGTAAATATTGTTAAAGTTCGAATTCATGTCACTCCGACAAGAACTCCAACATTTGTCACACCGAACAAAATTTTCAAACATTTATTTTCTTAATTCTAAAGTTAGTTACCTTTCTTGTCCCTTATCAAAATGGCAAATTAAAATATCTAAATACTTTTTCATAAAAGATTCATTTTAACATTTCTTTTGACAAAAATAAATTATATAACAAATAAAGAATGCTTAACATGAATTGAATTTATATTTCTTTCTTTTTAGAGAACATATTTAACTGCAAAACAGAAATTCGATTATTCAAATGACACTTCTTTACTTATTAAAGTCATAAATCTGTCAATACTTGTTCCATTTTTCGGTGAATAAACTTGCAAATTTACTTGAATGCAAGGCATCAGAATTTAAAGGAAATTACCCATAACCATTCATTAACTATTGTAGGGTATTATATTCTTTGATTTGTAACCAAAAATATACCTTGGTCTAATTTGAAGAAAATTAATTAATTAAACTTAGTCATCATTATTGTGAAAAGGTAATCATTTGACTTTCTAAAAAATACCAAAATAATACGTCTCAAAAACTAAACAAACTTCTAAGAATTCTGTACTTCTCATCAAAACAAGTATTGAAAAAGACAACTACTTTCCGGAACGTTAGGCTAGGGAGCATACTCTACTTTCACGTGCCCTATTGTGTCCTTGGAATACTTCAACTAAAAATCTATACAACCACTCTAATATTCACCAAATTCGCTTTTGTATGTTTCAACACTTTTCAGTATAATGCTTTTAACCAATTTAAGAACACTGTTCGTCCTAAGCACCTTAGTAATGGGAGGCAATTTTCTCATTCTCATGTCACATTACAATAAATGTAGCACAAAACTCAGTAGCATGCACGTTTGCAGATCTTCACTGCTCGACAAATAAAAACTAGTAAATATCACCTTTAAAGATGGAAAATACGTCAAAATACTTCAAGCTCCTTAAACCCGAATATCGACTACGATTTTATAACTGATTGTTGTTAAGATTACTTAGTTTTTATTTTACTTTAGTAGCCTAATTCACTTTTGCGAAAGTAACTTCAGTTTCGCAAAACAGAAATTCTCATATAGTTTACTCCATGTGTTTCATTCCCAACTGATTCAAAGATAATTGACTTCCTAATCTACATCCTAGAAAACGCGTTCAAACGACGTGGAAATTACAATATTAATAGGTTTTAGCGGACTTCCTATCGGCATTTATAATCCATAAGTTTATTTTCAACAATAAAATATTTCGTGCTAATGAAGATTACTCGACAAAATTAAACAATTCAGAAGTATACTTTCGAAATAAGTATTAGTATCTCATTACAGATTACTGATTACTTCAAGACTGCTTGAACCGAGCTGACATAGCTCAGTTGGTAGTATCTTGGCTTAGCAATTGGATTGGAAAGTTCTGGGAGCGGATCCCAACGGTCACCCATCTGACTGAGCTTTTTCTAGGGATTTTGTTTCAGTTATACCAGGCAAAAGCCAAGATGATACTTACGAACTATGTCCTGGCCGACTACCTTCCAAATCCCCACCCTTTCCCGGCCCGAATCTGAGATGCCGAAAGTTCATAAATAAATTAAAAAATTACTTAAATCAGGTAACCCTTTTCCATAAATTCCATGTGTCTTACTCGATCTGAGATTGTTGAGCATAGTTGCTTCAGCTCTCCTAATATTTTATTATTTCTTTTAATGTTTATATCTCTTTAGAATAGTTCAAAACGGGTATTCTTTTATTCCCAACGATTGATCATGGCGGCCATTTCTGTATTTCGGTTCATGCTAGTATTTGTGTTTGCAGACGGAAAATGCAATATCTACGGACTGGTTTACCGTAGGATGTTCAAACAAAAACATTTTTTCTTCTTTAAAGTCTGCTTGATAATTTTAGTTCTCTGCATGAAAAGCTCAACATTTCTATTAGGGCACCAGACGTGGGCGAATTTAATTTCAAACTGACATAATTTTTAAACGATAGCTTTTAAAGTGTCTCCCTCGTGCCCCCACCTACGGTCTCTCTCCTAATTTCGCCCATGACACCAGATAGAAATATAATATCATAGACCTCATAATAGATAAGCAGTACGCTTCTCCATTTCTGTCTGCGCTAAAACTAGTGGGGTTTTGTTCAGAGCACGTGATTTTGAATTCACCCACTAGGCAGCTCTGGTATAGACCTCACAATAGAATATGACGTCTACGCCAGAGCTACGTAACGGATGAATTCAAAATCACGTGCTCTGAACGAAATTCCTTTAGTTTTAGCGCAGACAGAAATGGGGAAGCGTGCTAAGTCTATCTATTATGAACTCTATGATATTATTTTCACACGTTATGTACTTGTATAACGAGAAACTACGGTATAAACTTAAACTTTTTAACACTCCAACGAATATAACACACCCACTCCAAGCCTCTGGATTCCACAGTTGTGACAAACTGTTATCGACTGGGGTACTGAGGTCTGTACACAACTTTACATTTACGTTTAATCACATTTTATTTCGAAAACCCAAGGAAATCCCCAAAAGGCCTATAAAGTCCACATAGGTTCAGATGAACTTTTTTTTTTAATCAACATTGTTCCAAAACGCACTCCTTTGCTTGAAATGTAGAATCTAATCCAAAATCAAGGGGTGACTGGACTGCAAGGAGAAACATACCTTCAAACGAATTTCATCAATTGAATTTTGATTTGAATTTATTTTAAGGCCTTTAGGGCGTATGGATAATGATAGGATGAATTGGTGGGATTAAGAACGTGAGAGGAAACGAGAGCACATCGCGAAAATCCACGCGCACGGTGTTTGTGCACCACAAAGCTCACATGGCATAAGCAGGGATTGGTCACACGACCCCTAGCACCAGAGGTGAGCGCTCTACCAACAGAGCCACCGTGGCCCCTTCATCACTTGAGTTTTCAGCAGATTGGGATATCTACGCAACAGAAAATCAATGTAAATAATCTCATTGAAACGCAATGCGAATTAAACACATTATGGAGTAGCAATTATTGCGATGTAAACATGACTTTTTTGCACCCAGGATTGGCATAAGAACTTCCACATTACGCCCATATTTGGTATTTGTCACGCATGGCTATTAGAAGGCAAAATGTAATATCTTGAGGAGTTTCCAGCGCTCTATGACAGAAGTAAATAAACTGCAGTTTTACGAAACGAAGCTGATTCTTTTACTGAAAATCACATAAATTCTGCTCAAATAAACATAGGTAACAAAAAGACATGCCATTGCATCCTTTTCAAGTGCTACTTTTCCGTAACTACTACTACGTTATGGTGAACACTGTTCTGCATGAGATACGTAGTTGAGTGGTTTAAGTTAAGGACTTCGAATCAGGCGACTCGGGTTTGAATCCCGCTCCTAGTTTGGGCATTCTCTTAAACTAATTAAAGTGTGTAACCTTACTGGTAAAATGTGTAAAATAGACGGGGGATGTATTTGAAAAATATAGATTTGAATGTAATTTTTGTGTAATTTTGAGATCATTTATTTCATTTTTGTGCGCAAATGTTTATCTCACTTGTTTGTGTTCTGCTCCATACCTCATTATCCTTCAGAGTATTTTCCTGTCACTCAAAAGTGTTATAACATTAACTAATTACATTTTTAAATGTGGAAATTGAATATAACATTTTTTAAACATATATTTCTACTAGTTTCTCTATGATACAGAAACATTTCTTCCAAATAAAATTGTTTTATCTTAAATTTCTCTAAGTGATGCTAACGCCTGTAATTTATATGATTCTGCAATACACATTCTCGTTCTTTTCCCTGCAAAATGCGTTTGGAGGAAGAATTACATATCCTGGAATGATAAGAATTCAAGGTTATCCACTAATCAAGTTGGGTTGTATATGCAATAGGCGAACAGTACCACAATTCATATAGCTTAAATGAGCATTAAAGGGGGTCAAAAATATATGCTCGCGATTGTACTATCATGGCCAAAATAATGTTCACATGACTTTATTATACACGATTTTTCTCCAACCCTAGAAGATAGACAACCCTACTGACGTAGAGGGAGCGATGTGTGATTCTGAGAGTATGTGCGTGAACGAGCAAGGGTTGGATATTTTTTTCTTTAAGAGAAATCATTATCGCATGTCCTGGCTACTGGAAAGATATTTATGGTTTCTTGTAGTATGTACGAAAGAATGAAAAAAAAAGAGAGAGAACGCATTTGAAACAGCAAAACAGGGAACCTAAAGCACTTTTACTTTAGTTGGGCCATTAGTTGAAATTTACTGAAAGACTTAATTTAAATTGTCCAGTAAAAAAAATCCTTACCGAACATGAAGAAACGAAAATGAACGCTGAAACCTATGGTTACTAGGTAATTATTTCTTTCTTAATGAATCGAGTATTCCATAGAACACTAATGTTATGCACAAAAAACAAGACAAAACGTCTGTATCTATCAGTTCTTAAAAATGGGGCACGATATTTATGCTTTATAATTTCTGATATTATCTGGTGTAGTAAAAAGTAATCCATTATTTTTGCATGACATTAAAGGTTTGACTTACCATAGTTAGAATGATCCGATTTAGGTTACATATGCGCCGTTTTGTTCGATAACGTGTTGCCATTTGGAAGGTAATATCATGATGCCTCTCTCATAGAAGCCCTT
>JAGDQP010008212.1:0-33633 GCA_022664845.1 Lepisma saccharinum
CTCAAGTGTGAACTTGACATTTGGGTGGAAAGAACGGAGATCTTGTAACAGAAAAATCTAATTCTGAATCAGAGTTATGGGTAAAAATACCATCATCTACATAACGGATGTATCATATATATTTTAACTCAAGTTTTGAAAGTAACGATGATTCCATGGTAATGTTGGCCAAACTTGAGAGAAGATATTTGCCATCGCTAAACTTTCTTTTTGGATGTCCTCAAACATAATTATGTAAATACAAATGTAAATTAAATTCAAAATATTATGTTTCCAACGTACTACAATAGACAACACTTAATCACAGGATCAGCTAAAAAAAGTGACAAAAATCCGCACCAACTACATTCAACAAATCATTAACCAAACATGGAGATTATTCGAAATTTATTAGGATGTTTCTCGTCCAGTGATATACTCACAGCAGCAACTAGCCACGCAAAAAGTATATTCCATTTTGATTTACAATATTCAAGAAGTATTCCGGGATCATTGAAATATGGCATTGGTTTTCCCCGTCTCTGATTCACATAGCAAACGAACCTGTCACCATTATAGTAGTAGTAAGAATAGTTATAGAGTATATTAACAAGAGAAAAAAATTTTGTGTATGTACACTTACACTCAGAATTGAGTACAAAATACACCTTGAAAGCATAAAAAGAAAACTTTTACTACCAGGTAATTGTTTGTAAAAAGATTAAGTACTGCTATGATCTGATATAGTGGCTTTTTCCAGTCAACACTTGTTGTTCATTCACTGTTGCAAGGTGGCAACGATGATACAATCAGCTGATCTTTTGCATTTGTATTTTAATACTTCTTCATGTGTACTTTGTTGCGAATCCCTATTATGCAGAAGGTCGATCCGTGTACATGTGCCCAATTTTGAACAAATACATACCTTAAGAAAATCCATGGGACCACCATCGGGTGGCCTCAATATGATTGCCATATGTCTTGGCAATAAACCTGCACCGTAACTTCCATTGTAGAAGGCTATGACTAGGTACAGGAAGTGGAATCCTTTGCCACTCCTCCTTACAGGCTTCCCACAGGCCCCGGAGAGTGGTGACACGACGAGACGAAAGTTCCCTTTCCAGTAAGCCAAATTCACAGAAATCCATAGGCTGGCATCTGGTGACTTCATAGGTATATCGTGAAATGCAATATCCTGAATGCTGGTGTCTTGCGCCTTCTGCTGCAGAAAGTTACGGGTAGAGTGAGACATATGGGATGAAGCCTTGTCAATATGCATTGATGGAATTTCCATACGAAAAAGGTAGGTCGTCTGTATAAATTGAGATCAGGATATGTTCCTGAAAACAGATAGAGTTGATTTTATAGTTTTTAGGGACCTGACGAATAGTTAACTTGACTTGATAGCAGTATCCCGCAACAACCATGAACCCCTGAGAGAAAATTCCTTTGCAATGACGGATTAACTCGGGACGGAATTTTGCATCGTGCGAAGTGTACGTGATAGCTTGAATTTTGCCACAGTCTGATAAATACACCCATGTTTCATCCAGTGTGGCCACATACTTCCACTTTTCTCCGGATAAATGGCGTTCGTAATGTCGACTTAGGTAATGTCCACGACTTTTAACGACCTTCCGGAGGTTCAACTTCTCACGTAGTTTGCGGTTCACACTTGACTGTGTCACGTGGAGTCGTGTGGCCATCACACGTTTGAGAGGGGGATTTTTCTGGAGGGACATTCAATGCAACCAATGAGACACAGGTGGCGTCACTGCAGTGCACGCTCGCCTTCTATTCCCGTTTGTGGATGATTGCATCGCTTATAACTCCGGGATTATATGCCGATTAATTATGTTTTTGGTAGTCGTCGAACCAAATGCCCATCCATGTTCTTTGCACTGTTTTGGAATTTTAGACACCGAATGATTTCCGTGGAGAAAGCAACTATGTAGCCCTCCCAGAACTGGTGCACCTTTGGAGCGATGATGCACGTAAAACACACTTGCTATAGTGACTCGCTACTACAGCCTTCTGGCTTTCTCCTGCGCTTGTAACCACTTGGTTCGGTCCATTCTGTGAGCAGGGAGGACGATTCAAATTTGGACACATGTACGCGCATCGGATTTCTGTATATGTACATTATACTGATGAGGGATATTTACCTTTACGTTCTATAGTTATAGCACACATATTCTCATCATGACCAACTGCTTTGGGAACTTTACAGATACAGCTTGGTATATTGCATAAGCGTTGTATAATGTATATCAAATCTTGTAGATACAATTTACTATTTTGCCGAAGCAACCTAGATGCAATAGAACCTATGATTAACTGCTGTAATTGATAAACCTATATGGTTGATACTAATAAACCTTCATTGGTTTCCAGGATATATGTTTACATTATTACTGTTATTACCTATATTGTTCGGTTGCACTTTAGATACTATCCTTGGTGTCAATCTATTTCTGTTCGTCAATTGCTTGTACATAGATAATATTACTTGTTTGCTACTAATTATTATTGATATAAAATATATCATGAATACTTTTTAACAAACATTACAGCAAGTACACCAACATTAGCTGAAAGCAGTGACAAGTAAAGGTCACGATTCATGAATCGGGGATCCGAACGAGACATGTGCCAATCGATGGAACATAGTGAACTCATTACTACTCGAAACGCTAGAAAAAAATAAAAGTTAACATGGAAGTCTAGACAGTGGGTATCAAACGGCTAAATATTTAGGTTAGAATGAGGTTTCTCGAAAAGTTGAAAAAAACAAATATCAGGAAACCATCAGAGCTATCCGACGTACTAGCCAAAATCCTTGTACGGGATCCTGTGTGGATCGCATGGAGCCCAAGCTCCAGTTTTCAAATGGGACCCCCATTTTCATTGCGGATTCTGCATCTAGAGGATATGGACCGTTGATGCCACAGAGTCCAAATAGATTAATGATTAGGAGCCCCAGAACTCTACAGTTTCTTAATGGAAGACTATGAAATCTTACTGGCAAAAAAAAAAATATTTTCAGGAAGGCAACGGAGCAATCGGACATGGGGGTCAAACTCCATGTCCCGGGCCATGTGTGGGTCCCATTCGGCCCGAGTTTGATATTCCAAATTGACTCCATATGGTTTAGATTGCAAATTCTGACTCCAGAGATAATATATGAGGATAGGTTGTGATTACCTGACCGCTTTTTCTTTCTCTTTCTCTGGCGCTTCCAGATACTCACTCCTTTCTTGACTATTTTTGGTATGTGTACCTCTCAACTTGTAAGAGCATGAGCAAATAGTTGTCATTACACTTTCAGAATAATTGATCAAGAGTCGTCGTGAACGCTCTGAAAGACAAATTTGACAGTTTGGACAAGTCTGAATAGGAAGAGGAGTTTTTGTTCAAACAGATTCTCCAGAGCAACATGGAAGTCATCGATGAGATTAGGACACTTGGATTCACGGGTAATTGCGATAACAGCGATGACGATATGGAACTGGACGACGAGCAACCAGTCGTCAATATGGCATCTTCATCTCAAGAAACACAAGGCTCACTGTAATCGCCATCGCCTAATACAAAGAGCGTGCTTACTTTTACTGGACTCAAGATCCTGCAAGTGGAAGATTTCAGAAGCATTGAAGCAAGCCGAGCACAGTGATGAAACAGCTGGAAGAAATCAAGAACATGAATGTACTCTACTAGTATGAGAAGACACGCAACAAGACAAGCATGAAAGGGATGCACGATGTAGTTCTCGAGAAGTACAAGGAAATGGTGAAACATTGCGTTATCATTCATGTTCGGACTCTATGGCTGTGGGCTCCGCAGGGAAAGCATGTTGTTGACCCATTCAATTAGATTGATTTTAAGGCATCTTTGGGAAGGGTCAAGAAATTCAACAAAAGACACAGGATTGTCAGCCGCGCAATTACCTACAGAGTGAGCAATTAACAATAGTCTTTCCTTAAACCACTGTAGAGCTTGGCTTCTCACCATTATTCTGTTTGGGTTCAGTGGAGCTCATGGTCTATCCCGTAGATGCAGAATCCGCAATAAAAAGTTGATTGTCCGATTTGAAAAATTGAGCTTGGATTCCATGGGGACTACACAGTGTTCCGCGCAAGGATTTTTACTAGTCCATCGGATAGTTTTCATGATTTCCTGACAATTTGTCTCTTGTAATTTTTGGAGAAACCTCATTCTAACCGTAATATTTAGTCATTCTGGAACTTTTGACACACAGTGTCTAGACCTCTATGTTAATTTTGATTTGTTCCAGGTTTTGACATGGATGTCCTCTACCATTATGATTTTGTGTAGTATTGAGTTCACTATGCTCCATCGATTGGCACATGTCCCGCTCGGATCCCCGATTCATGAATCGTGATATTTACTTGTGAGCGTAATGATGTCTATACAAAATAAAAATTACAAATGAAATTAATACAATTGAGCAGTGTAATGTCTATTCCTCTTATGACAGGAAACATCCTTATCAACTAAACCCCACATGTAGTCTTCCATCGTTGGTGCATCCCATCAACCTTGCTATCTCTTCGCGATTGATTCGATGTTCTTATGAAAGCATTCCCCTTGTTCTTTGCTTACTACACAAGTTCTGTTTGAATATATCAAGATGAGAGTGAAGGAAATTCATCTTCACATCCATCTTAAAGCCCATAGAATGATAACTCCACAACAGCTTTGTAATTACGTACTTTATTTCTGGATTTGACTACGTTTACAACACATAAGTAGTACTCGCCATGATAATTGGATCGTTCACTCCAAATACGAGAAATAAGAGTAAATTATATGCTCTTATCGGATCTACATAACCAACTTTCCAGTGCAGAGCGACAGGTACCACACAGCACATGGGGAGAGCATGGTTGATCCGAACTAGTACTCTGAAGTATGCTGCCTATTCAGTGCAAACTTTTTTCCCTGGTACGATTTTGTTTCACCAGTTTATGGCTTATATAACTCAGTCAACAAATCAAAATTAACGTTGAGTCACCTTATGTTATTAAACGACCTTTCCGCGTGGGATTTAACCCCTCAACAGAGATCGCGGGACTGCACTTTGCAGCAGCGAATGCACTAGAAATATCACTAAGTTCGAATGCAGCAACATTGAAGTAAATGAGAGAGAAATTATATTAAGTGCAAAATAGCAATTATTTGTCCAGCCGTGCCAAACAATAATACGTACGTTGCACATTTCGAAAAAATTCTTAAATATCGACATTTGAACTCAACGAACAGCGGATTCGCGTTAAGCGCATTCCAATCATTAACCCGGGAATACTAACGCTTAATATTACACTACGAGCACTAACGCGTAGTGTGTCAAACTAACACAATTTTTTCGTCTGCAGAAAATGGTGTTGTAGGGTAATTTTAAATTAAACCAAACTTTTATTTTCCTGCAACCTACAGACACTGAAAAATGAATCCTTCCTTATTTACTCTCTGCTATCACAGTCCTCAAAGCATATTTCTTGATGCTCTCATTGAATTCGGAGGACAGAACTTAAGGCCATGCTCTGATTAAAACATCGAGACGTAAAAAATTAAGCTCCCGAGGCATACACAATACAGCAAAGAGTTGTAGGTTCGATTTCTAGCTTCGCCAATACACCTAAATCGAAAAATATTATATTCCTTTGATTGTATAAACTCGGGAACAATGAAACCCATCAGCACTTGCTTGAAAATCTCCAAAACTTACTTTAAAAAATAACAGGAAATGCAGTTAGCATAGAATGTATATTGTAACTATGATTCAGGGATTACCATATCACTACCTCCTTAACGATTCGTGGTCTGATAAAAGCTTTTGTTAATAATTTACAAAAATCAAGAAACCAAAGGCTTTTCTTATATACACATAAGTCCATATTTAAGATCGAGTGAGAACAAGAAACCTCGTTCATTTCATTTGCTCGGCTAGGACTACTCGTTTCTTAGCGGCCTAAAAATATTTTAGACCCTTTAATTTTCTTGCCCATCTTAACACAGGCTAGCTTTACCATGAAACAGATAGAGAAAGACTGATTACAAATTTGAGTTCAGCGAATTGAGTTTAATTGTCTGCTTTTAATCTTGTGTGTAAAACTCGAAGGTCCTTTTTAATTTGATTCAATTCTAATAATTAACAATAGCGTCTATGAAAGCAAGTAGAGAGAGACAATTTAAAATCGGTGACTTTGACCACGATTTACGCAACCACCGTTTTCAAACATGTGACGCAAGAAATGCAGGTTCTCTTGGTATGATTGGTATCCTCCTTCAACCATTCAAGTTCGTCTTCAAGATATTTTGGTCATATTTGTATTTCTGTGAAATTTGACATATCACATTTATACTGTTCTTTCACCTTACTTCCGCTATCATTAATAATGTTAGACTTGTATTTTTTTTATGGTATCTTTATGGTATTTTTGTTCAATATGCACCTAAGAAAATTGTCATCCAGGTTGAGACTGGACAGTTTCAAATTTTACGGGCAGAACTCGGACAAAATTTAAAGAGTCCGCAGAAATTTTGGGTCGCAATAAATTTATTAACAAACTTCTTTTGCTGTTTTTTGTTCTATTTTTATCCGGTACAGTCTCCAGGTAGCCAGATATTTTTATATTTAGAGAATGAGTCGATAATAACGCCTTGAATCTTAAGAATAAGGTGACTGAACCCAAGAATTATTAAACATCTAGACCTCAAATCTATATTTTGTTAATATTAAACGAATATTGGAAAGAGAACTGGAGGTTTTCTGAAAGAGAAGCTTTCATGCTAACGTAAAAATCTTTCTCGTAACGTGATTTTGCCTTCAACCTTTCTCTCTTTCCGAAAGTCCCTTTCGGCATAAAACGTTTTACCACTTACGATACAACTCAGTACACTACGACGTGTCTTTGTTTCCATCACACATCTTTGTAAAACTACATTTCCTGTTATGGCTGTGTTTAAAAGGAAACAGAGGAATCGCCTGCAACTTTCTGTCTGCCTTCATTTGGCAATCACTTCAATTCATGTAAGTATTAGTAATGGACAGAAACAAATCATGTAAATATTTGGCGTAGGTATGATTATTGATGTTTTGTCGACAAATTGGTATCACCCTCCTGCTTCCTGTGCCCAGTTGGCTTCTATAAAATATACATAGATATGGTTGCAATACGTAAGTATTATTTTTTCATAATTGCTTCTTCAAATCTACATCATTAAAATTAATAAATAACAATAAGTTTTTCAATTATAATATTATATTTTGTTTTATTATCATAATGGAATATATCAGTGAAGATAAGCATAAATTAATGTATTGATGCCTGTCTCTGGAAAGAACTATATGCTAGAAGATAGATAATCCAGATAACTAATTAAAATGTTGTTTATATTTGTCAACGTGCCACACCATACACATAGCTCTATAATGCTCTTTGTCTATATACCATAATTAATTATTAGATATAATACTTGTGATTAATGTATGAACGTTAAAAACGGAAAAATACTAATAAATTTTGTTGGGTTCGGGATCTCCTAGCAAAACAAAGGTTTCGTCGGGCCACGGTCTTACAAAGGTTACGAAGCACTAACCTACGTAACCTTCTTTCAGCTCAATCGGAAAAACACCCTACACAAAGTACTATTGTTCCGTTACACAACAACTTTTGTTTAGCTTTCTCGTCCTGTTTGTTGAAATGTATTTTGAAGTAATTTGAAATTTGAACGGGGCGACATCTATTCTTTTATTACTCTATGCCTGAGATTTGAGATAGAACGCACTTTCTACTGTGTAGATGTGAAGCATTCTAAGGTATGACGTCATATCCAATGATAATACAGTATTTTTATAGTTCTACCGGATTGTTGATGATCTTGGTAATAAAAAAGAAATGCTAGAACCAGCTGTTGTTAAACCTCTAGCTTTTTGGATAAAACGGATCATCTAAGATTTGGTGTGTTGAGAACTTTATTACAACTGCGCTTTTAATGAATGTATCGGGGTAGTATTTGGAAAATATAATTTCTAAAGATGAATTACTTCTTGGTAAGGTTGAAGATTTGCGGACTCACCTAGAAACACACGGAAAACGTGTTTTCCTTATGTATTTTGACCTTCTGAGTCGATTTCTGGTACTCTGAACCGGCGCAAGTGTACCGTTCTCGAGATATGGCACACACGTCACAAATATTAATTTTTCAGACTCACCTAGAAACTCCCGGAAAACGTGGTAAAAATTTCGATGAGGTGAAATGTACAATATGTACTGATGTAAATTGTAACATAAGACTTAACAAAGCTTAAATTGAAATTTAGATCATTATGGTAAAAATACCTTGTAATTAATACACAAGGATAATTAAACGGGTCAGAGTTTCGCTTGTGTTCTCACATATACTTAAATGACTTACGTTAGGGCGACCGTAACAAATGGTTGACTAAATAAGGAACATTTCAGGTGTAAACATGTACCTATGTTTACAAGAGGAAAATAGTTTTATTATTCTACAAAACAAAGCCTGAGTCAGTGCAGAATAGGTCAAATAAAAAGCGGCTCGCATTTATTTCATTTGACAAGACAATAGAAAAATACATTGCTGAAGGTGTAGTTGCACCAGCAGTTTATCACTTGTAGTAGCCAACTGTGAACTACGATTGCTTCAGTGTAGATTTAACGTGGAATGTTTTTTGGACAAATAAGGAATAAAATGATTAATTCTGTACCTTCTACTAGAAATGCATTTATCTCTTGTGTTAGTTGTAACTCAGTCTTCTTACTGTGCTCTCTGGTCTCTTCTAGATCCACTTTACGTGATCAGGGCAGTGCATTTGCTGATTGCACAGAATTTAGGGACTACACTATTTAACCTTACCGAGGTATAAAACTACTCTATTCAAAATAAACTTATTTAATTATTCAAATTTGTTTCCCTTATTGGACAACCACTGGCGCCTGATCCATTTCTGCTACGGTAACCCTGTATGTTCATAAAGTACATGAGTGTTTTGCTAAGTAAACACATTGTTTAATGTATGTACTACCAGAGAGTGCTTACTTACTATAAAGTAAGAGTAGACTATATATCAGGTAGTAGTGAAGAAAACGCACTGACGAAGACGATGTGACGTTTGTGTCATATCTCGGGAACGGCACACTTGCGCCGGTTGTGAGTGACATAAATCGACTCAGAAGGTCAAAATACATAATTCAACGATTTCCGGGTCTTTCCAGATGAGTCTAGGAAAGTACTATCTGCGACGATTATGACATATCTCAAGAACGGTTCATTTGCGGCAGCTGGTAGAGCTATAAATCAACTCTGAAGGTCAAAATAGAGAAGGAAACGCTGATATCCGAGTCTTTCTAGCTGCTTCAAGGAAAGTAATATTTGCGATATGTGTGTCATATCTCTGGAACGGTGCATTTGCGCCGGTTCAGAGTGCCAGAAATCGACTCAGAAGATCAAAATACACTAGGAAAACTCGTTTTCCGGGTGTTTCTGTGTAAGTCCGCAAATCTTCAACCTTACCTCATTATTTATAAGATATTCAATGTAGATGATCCAAAATCGGCTCCAGTTAAATCTGTTCAGAGAATTTTGAGAATATTCATACTAATCCATGATATTGGTAATGGCGTCGTCAACAATGTTTATAACCCTACTATTTTTATGAATTGTTGTGTTGTTGATTCAACGTAATGATGCTGGACTTTGCATGTGGATTGTGGCTAGAAGATTTTAATTATGCTAATATCAGTGCATGAAACTGTTATATTATTTCTGTGTAATCTATCATAATGTTTTGTATTTGCAGTTGTTATGCGTTTCTACTGCTATTCTTTTGTATCTGCACTAAACATATGGCTTAACTAGAATGATCATAATAGAGATAAATAAAGCAGCATTTGTGTTGGAAAGAACACTAATCTATGAAATAAACTGTACTCGTTTGTGCATGCTACATGTCTAAACCTATTCGCATGAATCTATATCAGGTAAACTAAGGAGCTATGATATGAAGCTATGGTATGTATTTTAGTCTGCTACTATATAGAACATTTGACAAAATAGTTCTGTGGATTGGAATTAAAGATTATTCTTGTGTTTTTCCTTTGAACTTATGTTTATTTTTAAATTGTTCCATGCGTGAAATCTTTACCTTAGAATTTGACTTTCTTTACTTTACGGCCATAACACCGTTATTACGTTATTTCTATATTACATCATCAAACAAATTTTTTGTGAATTTTTGAGATAATCTCTTCTGTACACTAATTTTTCCTTTCGATTTTTTTTTAAAAATTGGAAACAGAAAGACAAAATTAAAATTGAAAAAGTAGGCAATAGAGTTGTTATTGAACTTTGTAGTACGCAGTGGTAATGGTTCCTGACAAGTAAATCTATCGCTGCTTCAAACTGTTTTTATACCAAACTTGGTAGATGATTAGGGTACATCAGGAGATCACCACAACAACCATGATTAAAAGTGCTTTCGTCCCTAAGGATGGGCAGTGACCGAAAGTTCGATTCAAAGGAATAAGTACTAATAGTGTGATCTAAGTTAGAAAACACACGTTTATTTGTAAAATGCTTGGAATAGTGGAAAACAAATACACGAATGGATACCAGGTCAATGTGCTATTTTTAGAAAGTACGTTTGTCATGGTGACCATCTTGAAATCGGTTATCTTGAATCTTGCTTGATTTTCTTTAATGGGAAGGGATTCATGTAATATATCAATATAGGCTAAAGTTCCACCTGATATACATTAGTGAAGTCGGTTTTTCCATAAATGTATTTTTGAGAGAGATAATGAGATTCGTATGCGTAGTTGATTGAAAAATTTGGAAATGCTCTGTTCTTGAAACAATGCAAGAAATTTAAAACATTGCACATTGCACAACATGAGGCGGTCCCCAATACTCATTACTTGTGCGTTGGGTCTTTATTTCTTGCACTGTTTCAAGCAGAACAGAGTATTTCCAAACTTTTCAATCAACTGTGCATACTAATGTCACATCTCATTATCTCTCTCAAAATACTTTTATGGTAAAACGAACTTCACTGATGTATTTCTGGTAAAATTCTAGTCCAGAATGACATATTACACGGCCCCTTTCCCATTTAAGAAAATTAATCAAAATTCAAGCTGACTAACTTCAACATGGCGATCATGAAGAACATACCCTCCAACAGATAGCACCAAATACTTATTACTGTGTATTTCCCTTCTATTTCTTTCAGCAATTTAAGAACGTAAGGATATTTTCACACTTTTTTATAATTCTCCAGAAACATAAATCTGACTTTTATATCATCGATATCTCCGAAAGTAATTGCGCTCGAGTGACGAAACTTTGCATACGCACATACTTTGACATTCTAATCTCGACGGAGGAAAAAATATATGATTCTTTCCTGCCTCGTCATTATGCTTGCTTGTTATATCAAACTATAAGTACTTATTTTTTTAAATCAAACTTTTGGCCACTGCCCGGTTTAATGGACGAAAGCACTTTTAATCATGCTTTCTGGTGGTTTCTTGATATGTTCTATTCCTCTAGCAATTTTGGAAGAAAAAGAAGTTTGAACTATCGATAGCTTTACTTGTATGAACCTAGCTTTATCCCATAAAGAACCTAGCAGGGTGAGATGTAAAAAATATACTGTGATATTCAACATCAAAAATGATGACTCTCCACCAAATTTCAGCTCAAAAGATGCGAACCTAACCTCAAAATAAATTAAAGTATATTTTTGTTAGTTTTACGATATCTCGGTAGGATTTGCACCTACGATGACCGTGTTTTTTTTAAGTTCAAGATTTTTTAGGCTGTACAAAATGGCATTTTTTCAGATTTGTTGGCGCAAATTTCAAAATTTTGAGAGAGAGAAAATTTGAAAAATGAATTTTAAATGAAGGCAATAGCTGGTTCGTAAAAATATATGTGATGTATTTTCTAGTGGCTCTATAACCATGAACTTTTTAGATTTTTGAAAGTGGTAGAACATAACAGAAAAAATGAGATACAGCATATTTGGTCACTTTTAAGGCGTTTCATATTCGTTTCATTAGTTCACAATGGTTCGTGGTGTCCTCAAATCTTGCAAATTGAATTGAATCCCTTTCCCAATGTCATACAATGATGAAATTTCGCACAGCGACGTAACTCTGGTGACAATACAACATTACACTGTTACTTTCATATATTTCTATATGTATATAGTTTAAAAACGTATGCTAATATTTTTTTCATAATTCTGAAGCCTAAAAGAAATACTATCCTGCACCGGGGCTGGGTTTGACTGGTTGCAAAACACTTTAGGATTTGGGTCACAAAATATTAACTTGCGAAAAAGTATTAACACCGTAATATCCCAAAAAAAATAATAATAAAGGACTTGCTCAACGGTGCAAATTAACAGCAATACGTCATCAGTTAAGCACAGGGATTGGAAATAAGACACGCGATCGGGCTTTCTAAGTAACATATGGACTGTAAATACAAGTTTGAAATTTCCATCTGCCATTTCTCCTTCGTGGACGACTGGTCAAGACGTCGGCTTCTTGCGTGAAAGGGTCCGGGTTCGAATCCCGCTCGGGACAACACTTTTTCTTCTTTGTTCTTTCAAAAGTTATTGTTATATGTTCATATTTATTAGTTAATAATTGCTAGGATGTATATAAATAACAGATTGCTACTGAGAGCTAGGATGTATCGTAATGCACACCGAGCGAGGTGTTAACATTCTATTCCACCTGTAAATGTTCTATTTGGCACACATAAAATTCATTTTAGCATTATTTTATATCAATCTCTGTGCTCTTCAAGTGCGCGGTCGAGACAGTAGTTATAAAAAAACGTTTTAAAGACATCCTTTTCTTAAACAATTCGTACTAAAAAGTAAAAAATATGTTCAAGCATGATTAAAAAGAAACTCATGGGGCGCGCAAATGGAAGAATTTATAAAGTGACTGAATATGAGAGCGCGCCCCCATGCTTTACTGTTGAATCATGCATGAACAAAATTAGTTAGTACATAATAAATATTAACATATAAAATTATATTTGGAAAGAAAAACGAAGAAAAAGTGTTGTCTCAGGCGGGATTCGAACCCGGGACCTTTCACGCAAGAAGGCGACCTCGTGACCAGTCGTCCACGAAGAGGAAATGGCAAATGGAAATTTCGAACTTGTATTTACAGCGCATGTGTTACGTAAAAAGCCCAGTCACGTGTGTTATTTCCAATCCCTGTGCTTAACTGATGACGTTTTCCTATTATTTTGAACCGTTGAGCAAGTCCTTTATTATTATATTTTTCGGGTTATTTCGGTGTTAATACTTTTTTCTCAAGCTAATATTTAGTAGCCCAAATCCTAAAATGTTCTGCAACCAGCCAAACTCACCCCCGGTGCAGGATAGTATTTCTTTTAGCATACAAAAGTATGAAAAATAATATTAACATATGTTTTTACTATATACATGTAGAAATATATGAAAGTAACAATGTTATGTTGTATTGTCACCAGATTTTCGTCGCTGTGTGAAATTTCATCATTGTATGGCGTTGTGAAAGGGGTTCAATTAAAGTTGCAAGATTTGAGGACACCACGAACCATTGTGAACTAATGAAATGAATATGAAACGTCTTAAAAGTGATCAAAATCTGCAGTTTTTTTTTTATTATTATTTTTTGGTTGTTCTACCACTTCAAAAAATCTAAAATGTTCATAGTTATAGAGTCACTAAAAAATACATCACATATATTTTTTCGAGCCAGCTTTAGTGTTCTATTTTTTTTAAATTCAATTTTCAAATTTTCTAACCTCTCTCAAAAATTGAATTTTGCGCCAACAAATCTGAAAAAAGTACCATCTGATAGAGTTTGAAACAATCATCAATTTAAAAAAACACGGTCATCGTAGGTGCAAATCCTACCGAGATATCGTAAAACTAACAAAAATATACTTTATTTTGAGGTTAGGTTCGCTTCTTTTGAGCTGAAATTTGGTGGAGAACCATCATTTTTTATGCTGAATATGGTAGTATTTTTTTTTTGTCACGATTTGTTCCAAGGCACTTTTTACTATCTTATCCTGCTAGGCCCTTTGACAGTACAGCATATCATGTCATAATTTGTAGTCAGTCAAATAGCTTAAGTGTTCTGATAAGAACTTTATATCATATACCCACAATTATCTTATCGTCCATTTTACAAAATTGTAATATTCACTTTCGTCTTTCTATAATTTTCAAAATTCAAAAGAAAGTGAGACTAAGGTAGAAGAGAGCCAGTGTTAACTTAGGTGAATTAAGAGTCGACTTGATTTCAATTTAAGATTTGAGATGTTTATTTCGAAACGGGTCCTTGTCCAAAAAAATTGAAATTGAGATATTGGCATAGTTGAGTCTATTTTATTATTTTCTAATATATTAGTAATATTTTGCGATTCCAAACCGTCTCTAAATTCATTTAATTATTGTAAGAAACGAAAGGACAGAATCATAATTAACAGTAAGAGTTGTATATATTTTTACCTTTTCCAAAGCTAAAATTATTGGTAATCTCATAATTTAACTTCGTAAGATATTCATAGCTGCACATTTGTCCTAGGTTTGAAAAATAAGAAGTGTAGAAGGTTTTGTTGTTTTTTTTCAATTTCCCAACATTTATGGCGGTTGAACAAGGATCTGTTTGGAAATGGACGCCTCATTTACCGAATTTATTGCCGGAACCAGGAGGACAAGAACATGTAAACCTATCAAAACATTACAGCTATGATTTAGAAGTCACGACAACTTAATTTGATGGTCAATATTATCTACAATTTCGTGTACTTCCACTAACTGCATGACTTTTCGATGGCGTGAAATAAAACAGTGCACTATAAATATAAGTATGCAAAAATCAATTATGGTATTTAGGAAAGTAGTGTCGTAAAAGGATCATCATCAAAGGCGTAAGTGGCGCCCATTTTATATAGTTCCAACTATTGCTTACTTCTAAACAACTTTTATTTTTCTAAAAAAAACACTTCGAAAACTACCGTTTGAGAACTTCACAGATGAACTCTATTTTGAAGACACCACTGTTTTTCTAAATAACATAATTCAATTCTCTATACTCATACTTACAACGCTTCTTCACTTGTGAAGTGCTTCGAGTTATTGGAGATTGACGAAACTGCCAACTTTATATTGGGCCCATTAAAACTAAACATCATAACTGCGAAACTGTTTTGAATATTATTATTTTTTCAGAGTTGTCCCGTTTTTACTAGACTTTGCAATGAAATAATAAATTACTGCACTTCTTATTTGATATGTTGATATTGAACCCTGAAGAAGCATTTTATGTATAGCACTGATTTATAACTTAAATCTGGATATGCATAATTGCATATATGCTATTCTATTTATTCACAAATTTACTTATAATCTCTTCCAAGTTATGGACCCGGCACAGCCACAAAGAACACCCCAAATATATTTGGCAAACTATAGTTATAAATTGAACTAAATCTTGAAGTTCTTACCCTACCTGCTCTTTACTACACCAAATGGTAATAATTTTTGCATTTCTGTTAATCAAACTTTCCGTCCATTTAAGAAGAACCTAGCATTAATGCGTTCATGTAATACCAACATAGATGGCGAAGTTGTGTGAAACAAGAATAATCAATAAAAAATTCTAAAGAAGTTGAAAAACCTGGCCACAAAACGCATGACCACAAGACACTGTTACCTTTCGAGTTTAACACTTGTTAAAATGCAAGTAAAGTTAAAATAATAAAAATCGCCTTACGTTTTATTTCCGGTGTTTCATGCACCCATGAGCTAATCTTCCATTTGTTTCTTTCTTGTTAGAGTCTATACACATAAAACCCATGTTTGTCAAATGTTTTAAAAGGGGAATTTAACGTCCCAATTGAGAATAAGCAACACTTCCTCGTTATTGGTTATGGACGTGCTAACATCCTTGTATTATAATTTTATTTATGGTCGATAATAGTCCAAAAATAGCTTTCTTTACTTCGTTTCATATATTTTTCACTACACAACGACTATATAAAAACCAGTAGTGAAACTGAGCATGGCCATTCATGCTTCTCCTACGTTGCCGTATAGCTGAGTTTAAAAGTAAAGTTTTTTAAAGAACTGCTAAAGAGTCCAGTTTACATTATTTGTCGAGTATACAGGGTGACAACATTTGTGAAAAATAATATTAAACATATTGGTACAATTTTTTTTTAATTTTTCGATGTAGGACCTTTGGGCGTCAAAGCACCTTTTTAGCGCGATTTCCATGCTTGGTAGGCACCCTGGAAGGCCTTTTCTGGAACTTCACGTAGGGCCCTCGTGGAAGCCTTTTTGACGTTACCCACATCTTCAAAGTGACATCCTTTTAGCACTTTTTTTATTCAGGGAAACAAAAAGAAGCCACCAGGAGATAGGCCAGGACTGTACGGGGGTTTACGAAGCGTTGCAGCGTTGTTGGAAAATTACTCGCGGAACAAATCTCTTCATCTGCAAATCCTCAGTAGCGATTTTGTGCAAAGTGGTTTTGTACATTCCTATATTCTCTGCTATCATCCGAGCACTTAATGAACGATTGGAATTTAACATTTTACGCACACGTATCACAATATCCTCGGTTTTGCTCGTTGATGGGCTCCCAGAGCGGGGTTTCGTCTTCCACCTCCTCCCGACCCTCCTTAAACATCTTGTACCATCACAAAAATTGCGATTTTGAGAGGCACCCAGACCCAAAGGCCTGCTAATAGTAGAACCAAAAAAATGTGATCGCTTTAAATTTCCGGACAAACCCTGTATTGTTTACAAATGTCTAGCTTGAAGACTAAAGGCCATGTTGTATGAATTCTTTGCGTGAGTCTTTTCTTGTATGCTGATTTTTTGGTCGAATCATGGCACAGCTTTCTAAAATTATCAAAATATGGATTTTGAGAAAAGTAAAAAATAATTATTTGAAAAATTCCTTTGGAAGAAGAGTTTAAGAAATAACAATAAGACAAGGAAGTAGAGAAAAGTAAAGTTTTAAAGGATTGTTCATGCGTGGTCAGTTTTCAACTAGTCGTACGAATATATGAGAATGTATCAACATTAAATGTCAGTAAATAATTTCATATGGCGAGGAAAAGACTGGCCTAGCGAGGTCACAGCGTTTCAAATAGCCTTTTATAATTGTTAAAGGCTCCATCAATTTTCCCGGCTCTTCCACATTTTTGTCCTAACTGGTAGAGTTGTGATTTTAAGATTTCCTCCTTTATTTGTACTCTAAGTCCAATCCTTGTACCCCAATTTGAAATTTTTAGACCTGCTGACAGCAATACATAGGTTTTGATTATAGATGAGTGAGAAAACATGTGCTCAAAGTAATAAATTTGAAAGTCGAAAATCCCACGAGAGCACAAATGTAAGGACAGGGTTTATTACACTAGTAGACCCCGAATCTTTCCAAAATTTTCTTTGCCCTGAATCTTGTGGAGTAGTAAATGGGGTAAAGTTGTTTTTCAATAAAATGTGATGTGTCGGTTGAGAATTTGGCAGGGGTTTTCAATGAACACTTTTCAAACGTAATTTTACAACGAAAGATTTTTGCGAAATAATATTATAAGAAAAGAACCTGCTATACCCACTTAAAAATTGTTTGGTGTGGAATTTCATGTATTGTTTTATACTATTAATAGAGTAGAGATTATAGCACAATGTGATAATGTGAATAGAACATATGTTGCAACAGTTTTCGGATTTGTTGTGCAGGAAAGTACAATGCTAAAGTCTATCTTTTGAAATGCTCTCCTGAATTGCACAACTGGACAAACCAAGTTCTTAGTATGTACTCTTCAATTGATTCATTAAGAATTTCATATTGTGTTCTATTTCGTAATGTTGGAAAAGTATCTTATCTATAGAGAAATGTTTGGCCACTTGAAAAGATAATTTTTAGATATGCCTTTAATAGGAATACTAAGTGTTTCTTCACGATAGGTATTATACGCAGTCATTTTCCATTGGCATTCAGTTATAAAATTTACTATACAAAACTGAACATCTTTTACTGATTCATTCAGAAATCTTACATATTTTTTAGCTATTTGAAGAAAATCTAGAAAATGTTGCTTCATATTTCGTTAATGAATGGCTCTTATATCCAAAGTAAGTAAGTTGATACAAAATCTAATTAAGGAGTAAATAAGCAATATATTGTAAAATATTTTAAATATTAGTATCATAATGAAGATAGGTAGGAAGAAATAAGTATCCAAGTGTGAATACTGTCAAGCGTACACCTTTGCATTACTTCTTGGAAGATTAATGACTCAGAAATGGGGTGGTACATAACGATGCTGTGGATTAATCTTGAATACTGGTAATCGATCTCAGTATAGCAAGTTATAATGACATTATGAAAGCAAATACGAGCTATTTGTTGAGTTACCTGTGTCATATTGGAGATTATCAATATTTGGTCACCTTAAGAGTACACTGGAGTGACAAATTGCATTACTTATAAAGAATCATGAATTTATAATCAATGTGCCACAATGTACTACAGAAGGACTTACGTAAGTGGTCTTGCGCCCGACGTGAGTGTAGAATTAACGATAAACTCAGTTGAACGTGGCTGTACCGTCGGAACGCATTGAACCCCTCATCATAAGCTGTGCTACAGTAAACACAAACTATTATGTATACAATATTCTGTCCCCACACGATGCACAGACCATCACAACCTGTGTTGATTTCGACACTAGTGCAGCATGTTGCGTTCTATGAGGCACACTTCAGTAAGAGATGGACAAGCACAGTTAAATGACTATGCACGATGGTTATGTCGTGCGTTGACTCTGACGTCGAAGATGACTCCAAGAACAGTATTTCATCGACTTCTCATAAATCACGCTTCAACCTGGTGAGAGTATTGCCCTGAAAATGCATTTATTCGTGGAACTTATAGGTTCTTATAGCGTGTCCCGAGTCGTTATTACGTTCGAACGTCTCTAATAACAGGCGGCCAAGATATGTTACAGAAATTTTACGGTACAATTTTCGGTTACAACAATAAAATGATGCACACAAGTTAAAATTCTTGAATGAGAGCAAGTATTAAATGTTCAGTAGTAATTTAGTTCTTAAAAATGTATCTAAGTAACAGTTAATATTTGAGAAATTTAGATGAAGATAATAAAATAGAGTAATGATTGCAATAAAACATGAAATAGAGAAATATTATAACGGAAAAATTATTAGCAATCCCAGAAAAGAAAGTATGCAATGCACACACATTAATAAAACATATTTAACACTTAAGTAATCTGAATGAAAGTGTCACCGAAAAGAAGAATAACACTTCTGAAATTATAGATAGTTAGAATCAGCTCATATAGAAGTAATTATGTATTACTACCAGGATTTTTTTTAAAACGGAAGATGTGATTCTTAATTATTTTTGTAAGTTTAAAAAATTAGCGTAATGTCAGTGGCCTACGTAGTTTAATCCAGTCTTTCATGATTGCTGCAAGAACAAACGTACTAACTAATAATTTTGTTATGTGAATTGACACGTGACTTTTGTTTTATAACTCACACTTCGATTCATTTTATGAAAGAAAGCCAAATTTTGTCGTGTATAAAATTTGGTATTTCTCCTACAAGATACTTTAGAAAAAGAACTGTGATATATTTTTCTATTTTTACATATTTAGCCATTTAACTTTTTTACATATGGCATACTATGTTCTCATTTTTTTACATTAAAAATATGCCTGAGTATACTTTTTCAATTTTCACAATTTAATTATTAAACGTATTAAATATTTAACCATTTATGTCTTTGTTTCTTTGTCTAGATTATGTTTGAATGGGTAAAGGGATTTTAGTTTAGATCTGTATTTAATTTGCTCTCCCAATTTAAGTATGAATCAACAATTATGCGGAGATATTTAGAAAAATGATGTTCTCAATAGATACATTATTTATCCAGGGTAAATATGAGTACAGATGATCGATTTCTTATTTCCTTTATCTACACTTGTTGTGGTAAACACTCACATTATAATTAATGTTAATGCATTTTACATTAATGTAATTTTTACCACTAAGTGTTGTATCAAAATCTTCCTCCACTATGTGTAATTGCGTATTATAATAATCGAAATGAAAAAATTATGACACCCTTTTTGTGATAATTTTTTAAAGTATAAAATTTACTCTAATGTATATTCCGAAACATTTTGGTCCTTGTGTTGAGCTTATTAAACCTTGAAACATTTATTCTCAATTTCTTATATTCAAATTGTAATCATTACTCTTGTAACCACAGTCTTATCCTTTACGGTAGCGGCCTCCAACCTTTCTTGTCAGTGGTCGAGTTAGCTAAGCAGGAAGAGAGATTTAAAAGGATCAACTCAAAAGAAACAGAGATTTTAATATGGTGACTTTCCTTGGAGACTGTGTTAGCAATAAGAAATTTAAAATTTATCTACAATCTGCTGAATATTTAAATATAATGCCCACATTACTTCTTGAGTTATCTATCTTTGTTACTGCAATGACGAAAGCTTGTTACTACGGCAATGAACTTGCGAGGCTATAAGCCATAGAGTTAGTTAGTTAAATTACTTAATGCGTTTTAAATTATTTTTAGGTCTAATATAGAACAGAATATCTGTAATTTTCATTTTTTTTTTCGGAGCCCGTTAAAATCGCAAAGACGCACAGTGGTCTGAAAACCAGAAAACGTGGCCGAAACCTTAAAAATAAATTTACTATTTTGAGACTTTTAACTCTTGGTATGTGTTACTAAGTCCTCTGTCATGTTTTGAAGCCATGAATAACGAGCAGATGTTCTTGTATGCCTACTCACGCCATTTCAAACTTGAACGTCGAGCACGTCATATTTCTTCGTTTCGTTGCTTCGAAAATATTCGTGGATTTTGAGTGTTCATAAAATTGTGAGCGTTTTACCAATTTGTAAGTGAAATTATGGAGTCTCCTCCTCAAAGCAACTACAATTAAACAGTGTACTCGAAATTTTCCCCAATTATCAGTTAATAGTTATTTGACATAATATTCGATCGTGCATTTCATGCACACGATATAAAGTTTTGTTATTCAAAAAGAGATAAGTTGCACATCTTCTGCAAAATTCCAAACTCTAATTGGTCGGACGGTGTTAATTGAACATGTATTAAGAAAATAAGATCAAATTCAGCTGCCCTTTAGCTGCTCTTTTAGTTCTTATTAACCTTTTTGTACGGAGCTGCACGAACATTTTTTGAAAAACATTATTTTCTTTATCTTTTTCCAAGACATACTCTCAGTTTAAAAACGTTAATAACAAAGTTTAACATTTACCGTGTTTTTTCTTAGCAAATTTCATATAGGTATTTAGTTGCTAAAAGTTAAAAATTTTGTAGCTTTTGATTAAAAATTATTCTAATTTCTCAAAAATAATCACTGCAAATATACGTAAATGTTAAAACAGGTTGAAAAATTCAAATTTAGAGCTAAAGTATGCGTTAATCTCTATACCTGAGATGCTTTTCGAGAAGAGACAGCAGATAACACAGCAGGTGTAAATCCTAATCCGTTAGGGTTTTCGTTTTACATTTCTCTGCTTTCATCAATCAATAGTTTATGAACTATAATATCAGTATTTTGTATATTGATAATTTTAATTATTAATTTATTCACCATTATAAAATGTTACTTTTCGACAATCTGAAAATTAAAATTGCACATTCTTTTGACAATTTTTACTATAAATTAACATAATAAGTAAATGAATTAATAAAATATTATTTTCAAACATTTTTTTTTCCTTTTTTAGATTTTTCACTGGGGAATCTGGAATCTAGCTTTTTTTAATTTTACAGATAAAAAAATATAAACAATTTTCAAAAACATCTATAGATTTTTAGTAAAACTGTCCGCCAATCTGAAACCGTCAACAAATCAGCCAACCAAAAAAAAAACTATAGAAAAAGCTTTCACAAAACAATTATTGATTTTTAATTAAAATTTTTCGCCAATTTGTTTATATTTAAATTATTATTAAAAACAATTGGATTTAGAGACCTAGGAAACTTAAATGTAGTGACTTCTACTCAAATTTAACATCGCCTTCGTTTTCTTGGCCACGTTTTCCGATTTTCGGACCACTGTGTGACGGTATTGTCTGAAAGAGAGTGGAACATTACAATTTCTTGTCGATTAAGAAAATGTAGGTTAAAAATTAAAATATCTAATGTTATGGTCCTATACCGGACTGCACATTTGTGATTATATATTATGTGAAATAAAGATTTAATGTAATATGCAACAACAGAATAGTAAATCGTAATTTCCCGAATAATTAACAAAATTTAACAATTATTTATGCTTCCAATATAAAGTAAAAGTCTGCCTTTTTAAGTGATTGATTAATATTACATTTGCCTACAGCAACGATATTTCACAGTTCATTTTTTAAAAATGCAATTACAAGTATTGATTTAACTATGAAAAATTGTTACTTATTGATAGTTATATTGACACAGATCATAAGAGATTTTTCTAACAATGTTTTCGACATTTGTGACTGCAACCAATGAAAATTATATATCCTTTCTGATGGATTAGTAGATACTTATCTGATCAAAGCAAAATGCTTTCGATAAAATTAAACAAAACAGATATGGAGTTCTATCTAAATAATGCATTTCAACAAAATTTTATATTATTATGTCGTGTTATAAACTAATTTAGTTCAACAGAAAAAATTATAATCAGAATCCCTATTTCGAAAAGGTATTCTTCAGAGCATGTTACAGAAGGTAGCATCCGTACACATATATAGATATTATCATATATTATCAGTTATTTTGAAAAAGAATTTAATAGGCATTGTGGAATTATATTTCATACTTCTTTAAAATTAATAAAATATGGAGCGGATTTCCTATTTTATCAATTAAATTTGAGGATATTTCAACAAACATTCTATAAATTGTTTAAAAATATGTCATAAAAATTTTGAGAACTAGAAAATACATTTAAATTGCAAACACTTATTTTTTTCTAAATGATAATTATTTGTGTAAATGGATATTCTTTTATGTGAAATAGGAACAAATTCTGAATACCAAGTAAAATTCACGTACGTTACATAAATTGAACTAATATTTATAGAATTTAGCTTTTCTAAATAAAAGCTAAATCACAAAAATATGTTCATATTACATATGTTTTTTTTAATATTATAATCGGAATTTGATATTTAAGTGTACGCTGAACTGAACTTGATTTCTATTTATTTTAAAGTAACAACACTCTTGCTAACAGAATAATAAACAATAAGCTCTCGCCTTCCTTCTGAAAAATCCAAAGTTCATTGTTTGTTTCCTCTTATGTATGAATATAAATAAATTCTACAAGAAAAAGATTTTGATAACTGTATATTACGTATATAGTTCAGTAACTGTGTGTTTCAATATTGCATCTGAGGTTTGTATTCATATGCTGGTCATTATTACGAAGGTTTTAACTTATCCATTTCACAGTAACATCATATGACTGAAAAAATGTTATTCGAGCAACAAAATTCAAGTTTTTTTTTACTTTTATAGTTTTATATGACTGTCATAATAGTGAATACAAATAAGAAAGTAAAAAGTCGATTAAGATAGTTTATTCAAGTATTATCAACAAATTTTAAAATTTACGAGTTGGTAATTTTTATAAGAGTCTTTGCAATAATATTTTTTGGAATTTATAAATATTTAATCCATTGTTAATTGTATACCTGTATAAAGTCATTCCTGTTTTAATAAAATATCTACATAAGAAATAAAATAGTATTAAGTTCACCTTCTCCGTTAACACAAGACCAGCAGTGTTTTACTTCAGAGGCTGGAATGTGAACTTGGTTTCCTGCAAAACCGGCCCAAGATCTGGAACACAGTGAGAAGTTCTACACACATACACAACACAAACACACACATTTAGCAGCACGTGCTCTCAGCTATCTCACAACCCACCTTGTTCCAAACCCCCTTTCGGGTTATAGGGAGAGGGTTCTGCAGAGATCAAAAAGAGATTTGCAGAAAGGTAACTGCTTTGAAAAGGAACTCATGGAGCTGGTCTGCTTAGAATGACGTAGCAAGAGATTGAATGACGTAGGTAGCTCTTTGACTTTTGCATTTCTTTAAGCAGAACATCACGCTTTTTCATATTTTCATTGTAGATGTCTTGTTAACCAGAAGGGTATACATATTTATATAGAATTTTTAAATATCATCTAACACTCTTCTCTGTATTAATTTTAATATTTATCGTTTCTTTTCTATTTACACTCCAATTGTTATGTGCCTAAAACTAAAATTTAAATTAAATTATCCATTTAAAAGTACCTTTTTTGTAATAAATAAAGGGGTAAAAACTATTTTTAAGTCGTTGAATTTTCAACTGATTTCCTTTTCACCGTTGTACTGAATGCTTAACTTTCATCCTGCCTCAACTTGTAAAGACATAATAATGGTGTTAGCAGTATCAAACAACTAGAATTTATTTCCTTAAGAAAAGTACAGCAGAAATCAATTTTTGATTTGCTGATATCTAACAGAGCATATATTTCTTAAATTTAAAACAAAAAATCAAATAGAGGCATCGTTAGTACTTTCATATAAACCAAATCATGTAGAGAAAAAAAAATTCTTAATTGAAATCTCGACACATTAATAAACAAAATACTGAAAACTTGATACGGAAAATACAAACAAAAATGACATAAAAGGGATGATCTTGCTACATTTAATTTTCAGTTTCTTTTATATATGTTTCTTTTATATATGTTTATTCTATAATGTATATAAATTAGATTCATGCTTATTTTTGTTCTCCTTATATGAAGATACTTGTTATTTATTACAAGAATCCATATTTTTGAGAACACTGATATAACACTAAAAAATATTTTCCAGCTAATTGGCAAATGTAGAGCTACTTTAAATAGATAATAAAACTAGGAAAAATTTAACAAGTATATTTCCTTTATTTAACAATTTATATTTTGTGAGCTCACACAGTTATTTCATTGTATAACGTACTTGGTTTATAAAATAATTAATATTGACTAATATTTACTACAAATTAAAATGAATATATTATATTTTACATTATAACTATACTTATAAATCAAATTGTATTATATTACTTTTCTGAACTATGAAGAATTAAAACATATTTTTGGTACAATCGTTTAAAGCAAGTGCATTTTTTATAATATTAAAGGAACTTAATTTTATCAAAAATTCGGATAATGTGGACGTCAATATTGCAATCTTTGCCTATAAATAGATTCTTCACAATCTTTTTGTGATTATTATATCAGTATTTTATCACCATTTATTAGTTTTCTATTGTTATTTCTTTAAATTATTCTGCATATTTATTTACTTATTTATTTACAGATGTGTTCGAATTATTAGATTCAACCCAGAAAATTTCAAATTTTCTCTTTCGTATCTAATTACGGAGGGCTATAACATCTAATGTTACGGTCAAACTACAAATATTTTATTCTCCAGTTGTGTACATTGCAACTAGAGTACTTTATAACTCTTTAACTGAGATCCCAGCATTAGAGGGGCGTTCTGCAGATCACGCTTAAGTTAATATAGCTATTGTGTTTTTGGGCCAGCAAGTTAGCAGTGTAACTCGCTGTTCTTTAGAGTTTCATGAAGATACGATATTCATAATGGTACACGTTGCAATTGATCATTTTAAAGTGATTTTAACGTGTTAGTTAGTAAACTTATATTTTTCTTTGAAGTTCTGTAATTTCGACATAATGTGAAACGAAAGAGGGATTTTCACACACAAAATTCAAGTTATGAAAGATCTTTTG
This sequence comes from Lepisma saccharinum, assembly GCA_022664845.1. Taxonomy (NCBI): domain Eukaryota; kingdom Metazoa; phylum Arthropoda; class Insecta; order Zygentoma; family Lepismatidae; genus Lepisma; species Lepisma saccharinum. Next base: position 25,926 of record JAGDQP010008212.1, read on the forward strand.
GGGAAAGAACTAGTTTTTTTTTCTTGTAGAACTAATGTATGTAAAATATATACGAAAATCTGTGTTCCTATGAGAGAGCAACAAACATCTCCGCAAAACAGGATTGGAAGGGAGGATTAGGCAAAAACTTGAGCTGTCTTCCAATAAGCATAAAAATCTCAAAACTTTGGCTCCGAGGAACAGAAAAGTCGCTTTCAAACACTTCGTCATAAATATGACTGGTTATGGTGTAGGAAATACCCCCAGGAATATTACAGGAGCTCTTTGTTCACGGAAAAACAGTCACACCGACCAAAGAAGAAAGGACAAAATACTCCACAAGGGCAAGGAAGTATCAAGATGGTCTAGGATACTTCAACTATTAAGAGAAGCGTCTCCAGTGAGCACAAGAACTTAAAGAACTAAACTTTGAATCACTTTATCGGATGAATGTTGAAGATATATTCGGCGTTGATCTGGGGAGATGTTCAGGTAGCAATGTGTAAGTCATTAGAGGTCAATCATGTTTTGGAGTGTAATTTATGCCTTCGCACCTAAGAAACTTCATATAGTAGAGGGATTACTCCAGCAAGACATATATTAAACGTTCTTCAATAGCAACTAGTCCCACAAATTGTAGCATAATTTAGTGAGGACGAATTTATTTTATGCATGATGGATAGCTCTCCAAGCAAACAGTGTCAGAGAAGTATTATTGATGTTGAAAAGCATACGTGACATGTAATAAAAAAACAAGGAATTCAATAAGAGGATATAGAATTAATTTGAAACATACGACGATGCAATTTAGTACAAAAATAAAATTTAAGGAAAATGAATACTGGATCTAATAATTTTAATACATCTGTACTTATCTAGTTGCCTGCCTGAAACTTCTACTGAATATGTTATTAGATATCTGATATTACAATTTCACATTAAACGATTAGTTTACTGAAATTCGTTTGTTTTTATCAATTTCATTAGAAGAGGAAGTCAAAAAGTATATGCAAATGTTCCACTAAATGTTGTACTAATAAACATAGAAAGCTGATCTTAATGCGATTTTCCAATATAGTCCGCCTTGCTTCTCAGAGAATTGGTCCATTTTTGAACTTGCTTCTTAATGCCCTTAGAAAAAAATGCTTTTGGATGAGCAGTGAGCCAGTCATACACCGCTATTTGCACTTTTTTGTTTTCGGACTCATCTTGCACAAATTTTACGAAACCCGAAATTGTTGTGAATGATGTCATAGGACGAATAATTACTAATTTCTAAACTCTTTGCCACTTCATCAATAGTCAAACGTCTATTAATATTACCTCATTTGTAGCTTTGGCTGGGTGTCACACTTGTGTGTCCATTGGATTCACTCTGTTAGGATAAAACACTGTCTCCACATTGTGCAGCAAGTTTTCGATAGATTCCAACCCCTGATACACTTTACGTCCAGAAGAATTTGATAACTGAACGCTGTTCTTTTGTGGCGCAAACAGAATGCAGATCGGCCATTATTAACTTTATATCAAGGAAACAGAAATTGCCTCATCATCCTGAAAATCGAGAAACATTAAAACAGATATCCCTACTAGCAGTGAGTGCTATTATTGTGTTGACAAAAAAAACATAAATACAACAAAAGCGCAGATGATTGTTCACTTACCTTTATAACTGTATTTCGCACAGTATACATGTCTTATATCTGTTTTTCTGGTCGCCTTTATATTAACAGTTATCTCAATAGTATACTTTTTCTCACAAACTAAAATAAGTAGCTTCTAATCTGTCTTCGAATTTATAATATTTATATAATTTAGACAATAATTGGACAAACCTTAATACTAAAGCTGTAGGTCTCCTCCTTACAAGTTCACAGCTCATTAAAAACGTTAATAACAATTTACTCACTCAAAATAAATTAGTCATATACAAAGAATATTATATTGTGCTATACCTTAATTTACGACACTTACAGAAATACTTGCTAGGGATAGGTGAAAGATTCCTTGTAAACGGTACGATCTGATAAAAGTCATTTATTTTTCAAGAAAAACAATCTTGAAGACCGAATAATTCATAACTTTACGTCTATGTTGTTGTCGAAGTATAATAATTACAATCGACAATTTATTTTGTCGTTATTGTTGGTAGTACATAAACAACAATGCAAAAGTTTAGAAATAGCATTTTTCTGCTTCAACCACCAACGCTATACGTTTGTTTTGTATAACTGCCCACGCTTCTAGGATGAATATTTCAATAAATCTGCTCATTACGTTTCCTAAAATTTAATAATTATTGATATTTTACAAATAGAATCTAGGACTTAAACTCAACACTACATAATGTCTAGTTTATGTGTAAACTTGATTTATCTACTAATTTTTGTAAATTCAAGACCAATATTCTAAAATTATCGGTCTAAATTTCGGTCAGATTTTTAACTTTTTTTTTATAACACATTCCCAATCTCAAACTAGAAAGGTAACCAATAATGTGATCGAACTGCGCGAACCACAGGCTACTTCTTCATACGTAAGATATATAAGAGGAGTGTTAGTGAGTTGTATCTTTCTGGTAGTGTTTCCCACAGCTAAACAGGGGCATCAGAGATAGCAGGTCAAACATCGGAATTCCAAACAGTGTTTACAACCCTGTGTGCTGTACGAGTTTAAACTAGGAACGAAAAGTACTGCAGCGGGAAACGAAATATACTTACGAACTTACCCTCTAGGGCTTACGGAACTTCCAAATTCATTGCAGCAGTAACAAACGTTCTCCATAGAGCAAGATCAAGCCAGTTTTAACCTACTTCTCGAATATTCCTTCTAATATAACTCTTCCAAAGTCTTCTCGGTCTCTTCCCAACGGTCTCTTGCCATCCGGCTTACCAAACATGATGGAATATAATCTTCGTCTACATGACCTGCTCATCATAGTCGTCGCAATTTTATTATTTTTACAACATCGGGTTATTAGTACAGTCCGTTAAGTTCTTCATTATGCAATCTCCTCCATTTCCCAGTCGTCTCGTCCCGTTTCGGATCGTATATCTTTCTCAAAACCTTATTTTCAAACACACATAATTTATGTTCATCTGCTAGGGTTGTACTCCAACTTTTCCAACCGTAAAGTATTATCGGCAAAATAACTGTTCTGTATATTTTCAATTTCCTTTATATTATTCGCGAGCTTAGAAGCTTTTGGCCTGAATAGATACATGTTACCCGATACTAAACGACGTTTAATTTCTTCTGTTACCTCGTTTTTGCATGTTACATATATTCCCAAGTATTTAAATTTGTTTACTCTCTCTATGTTCTCATTCTTAATTGTTATGTACCTATTTCCTTCATTCCCTGAGTTTCGGCTTGTTATCATGTATTTTGTTTTCTCTGTTTACCTATAGACCTATCTCATCGCACGCTTCTACTAAGATATTGATGTTACTTTGTAGTGCATCTACATTGTCCCCTATTAAATCTACATCATCTGCGTATACGAAGTAGATTCAAGCCATCCAATATTAGTATCTCTTTGTTCTCTTTTATTTACTGAATCGCATATTTTAACCCAAAGTTAAATAGTAATGGTGACAAGGCATCATCTTGTTTCAATCCGTTGCGAATCTTGAAACTTTCTTACATACTATTACCTATCCGTACCCTGTTTATGGTTCGCATAGACTCATCCTCACTTGTTGAACCAGATTTTTATTTTTCGGAATCGCAAATTGTACGAGGATATAGCATAATTTCTCTCTTTTGCAAGAATCATATGCTTTCTTAAAATCAATGAACAACTGGTGAACAGTTCCATTGTATTTCAATTTCTTCTCAAAGATTTGTATCAAGTTGAAAATCTGGTCGTACGTGGATTAGTGCCGTTCCTCCTGCTTTAATTAATTTCGATGGAACATTGTCTGTCACTGCTAATTTGAAATTTATCAATTACTTTACCGACATTTTGACCTCGATCTTGCTAGGTTTGGGTATTCACGGTTCGGCTTTAAAGCTTTTAAATTTCTATGTTTGCTTTCCGTTGTGTACATTAAGAAGTTTCTCGAAATATTTTTTCCACACATCGATAGTTTTAGTCGGATCAACTTGAAGGTATCCGTGTACATTTCTAATCATCCCTAATGTAGGCTGCTAACCTTTTCTTAACGAGTTTACCCCTTTGAACAAAACTCTGTGCTATTTGTCTTGCTGTTTTCTTTTATCTCCTGAATCTTCAGCGTAAGATATTCTCACTTTTTGTTTCTGACTCCCCGTGTGGCGTTGCATTTCGCGTTAGTTAAGTCAATGCTATTTACTTCGATTTTATTACTTAGCTATCGTTGCATTGATTGTTTCTGTTCCTCGTGAAGTTTAAGGCATTCTTCTTCAAAAAAAGGTTTGTTTTTCTGCTGTGTCTTCTCGCTTACATGTTCGTTCGCTGCGGCCATCTGCATCACGAATTTAATGCCAAATCTTACTTACATCAATTACATGATTAATCTCATCTTTAATACTACTAGAATTGGCTAAGATTGCAAATCTATTTGAGATCTTCAGTTGGTAATCTGTTCTTACACTCAGATTATCTAATCGCTTTACTTTGAATTTAAGTTGTTTTGATCCTTTGCCTTCTATGTTCGCGATGACAGCAAGTCTGGGTGTTCGCAAAACAACCAGGCCATTACTGCGAGTGGATCTTACAGAAACTTGAAAAAACAACTAGTGCAGAATATCGCTAGATCTGAAATGTCCATTAACAATTTTGTACATGTATTTGAAGTCATGCAAATATATACGTGCTAAAGGATGTTTAATCGGTCAGACAATGTTTCAACCTCCTCGTAAAACGTATCTTTGCTAGGCTACTTCATGTCATACCACACAAAGCAAGAAAATATTGCGATATGTTCTGACAATAAATCCGAACATCATGTATTACTAAGATAAAGATAAAATGAACTATATGGGCGGTAACAGCACTATGACTTACGCCTTTCCCAAGTTCATGTATTACTGTCGTACCAAAGAAAGCATCATTTTGCGTTATTTATGTATAAATGTTACACCAAGAACATCGTTATTGCACTTTCACTCTTGAATGTGCTCTGGACACTGGCGTAACTGGAGGCTTACATGCCTCTGACAAACTCTTATCATAAGCCCCCTCATGATTTCTTAGAGACATCCTTACATATTTTATAATAACTTAATTATTTTAGCCCACGTTTTAGAAATATACAATACTAAATGTAATGAACAAATTATTTAACATTCTAAATACCTTAAAATTCCTTCCTTCTTGATTTGATTTTAGCAAACTTACCTACCACATCTTTGAAACAACTTCATAGTAATAGACTTCCCGATGAAAAGAAGTGCTAATCATTTTAATCTTTCCTGACCCATTCCTAGGGTTGCCATAAGTTTTTCAAGCAAAACCGAAACAAATCTGGTCTGATCCTTTTCATACTTTCTGTCTGGTGGGAGAAAGAATATTTGCTAGCAAATAAACATTCACTTCAAACAACCCGGGACAGCATCGGCAAACCGCGACTGTCGCCCCAAGAGGCTTCTGCCACTAACTGGGAGGAGACCCGTTAAATCCTCTTGCTATGGCCGACCGGGGAAGACGCCTAATGTTCAATCCATACGATCACGTCGTGAGGTCTGTTAGTACCCAAGCAACTGCTTGGCGAACGAACATCGATGGGCTGATCACCAACCCGCATTAGCAGACAGCGTGGTGAGTCAAATGTCTGCACTCCTTCTTTCTTTACACATGATCGTACAAGTAAGGAAACATCCTCGGAGGAACTCATTGACCGGAGAAACGAATACAGCAGGAAACGGCTGTGGTCAGTCCTGCAGGAAGTCAGAGGGTCAAAATGTCCGGGTATGCACACTAGACGGCCAGGACACTGACATGGTAGCTCGAACGGACTTATACGTGGCGACTCTAAAATGTCAGTCACTTGCAGGAGAGGACAAATTAGAAGAATTGCAGAACGAGCTTAAGAGGATTAAGTCGGACATGATAGAAATATCTGAAGTGTGGAGGAAGAATAAAGAACAGTTTGAACTACCGTCAGGGCACACGTTCTACTTCAAAAGAACAGTAAATGGAAAATCGACAGGCGTTGGCTTTATAATTAATAAAGACCTGATATCACGTATCTCAGAAATTGAAGGAATTTCAGATAGAATCGCATGAATAGTAGTAAAGATAAACCAGAGATACAGTATGGAAATTATACAGATATATGTTCCAACAACTTCACATCCGGAGGAGGAAATCGAAGACCTATACGAGTAGCTACAGAATATTTTGGATAGTAGCAAATCGCATTACAAAATTGTAATGGGAGACTTCAATGCGAAAGTAGGGACTAAGCAGAGCAGTGACACGAAAGTGGGAAACTTGGGATTTGGAAAAAGAAACAAAAGAGGAAAGAAGTTAGTGGAATTCTCAGAAGCCAACTGACTGTTCATTTCCAATAGATTTTTCAAGAAGTCGTCCCAGAGGAAGTGGACATGGAAAGGCACAAATTAGACTAAGAACGAAACAGTGTGACTACGTTTTATCGAATAACAGGAAAATTATGCAAGACGTGTCTGTTCTGAACAGTTCCAAAGTCTAGAGTGATCATAGAATGGTGCGATGTAAGCTGAAACTAAATACTAGACTTAAGAGGAAGAAGCTTACCAGAGGAAAACCACCAGTTTTAGATATGAAAAATCTAGGGAAACGCAGACAAATTTTTCATTTGAGATAGAAATAAGCAACAGATTCAGCGCCTTGGATAATCTGGAAGATAAATAGGAGGGGAGCTATTTCAGCTCAGCAGAAATAAAATACTGACTGAGATAATCAGATAAAATACTGACAGTCAAGGAAATAACAGCCATCAAAAAGAAGAAAGAGAGCAAAATCTCAGAAGAAACTAAACACTTGATGAAGAAAAGAAGGGAAATGAAACAAGAGGAAAATTACATAAAGAGGATGGATTGAGTACATATAACTAATTAAAACCGCAAGGAAGCAAATAAGTTGTATCGTGAACTACAAATCAGAATTGATGAACTGAGTAATGAGAGTTCGAAAATAGATCTTAAAATGAATTTAACTAAAACGAAATTAATGTATAATCAACATGCTGCAAAGAAGGAAATAAGATTAAAAGAGAGACAATAGGCATAGTTGATATGTTTACCTAGGCCAACTGAAAACATCGAATTCCAAGTTGACAGATGAAATAACTAGAAGATATAAAATGGCGTGGAGTTCTTTTGGAAGACTACACTTTATTTACAAAAGCAAACTACCAATGTGTCTCAAGCGTAAAGTTTATAATCAATGTGTCTTACCTGTAATGATGTACGGTTGTGAAACTTGGACACTGAATACGCAAACAACTTAAAGATTAAGAGTCACACAAAGAACAATGGAGACATGCATGCTAGGATTAACTAGGAGGGACAGGAAGACAAATGAATTGATTCGCGCACAAACAAAGGTAGAGGATGTAATCAAGACTGCGAAGAAGATGAAGTGGAGATGGGCCCGTCACATAGCTAGACGAACAGATGGAAGATTGACTACAAATGTACTACATTGGATTCCTAGAGAAAAGAAACGACCAAGACGACTTCCAAATGCAAGATGGGTAGATGAAATTAAGCTTTTTCAGGAGATACTTGGATGAGGATAGCAGCAGACGGAGAAGTGGAA
>JAGDQP010008212.1:34033-63933 GCA_022664845.1 Lepisma saccharinum
TTTCTGGCGGTACGACGTACCTGCACCTTTTTAGTGTTTGATCATATTGTCGGATCATTTGATGCTCAGAATCCTGAAACCAATGGGTGTCTGAAAGGGTTTCAACAAAATATTCAGGACGGAATAATTTCTTTTCTTCTCATATCCGTTGTGCGTGACACTCCCTAAAAGTTCAACAACCCAATCCGTCTCTCCTTCTGTTGCAATTTGCTAGGCGGCGTTTGTAGACACTAAAGCACCGAGACGGAGGACCCTTTTTTGGAAAGTTGAAGCAGTCACTCTTTTGTGTTAAATATCCGATAGGTGACCTCCCACCAGTCCCTCGCGGTCACTGACCTGTTGCTGGCAGTGGCACTTCAAACTACTGTTGTCTATGAGTTCAATTTTCAGTAATTTAGTATTCTTTAGTGCAGTTAGTGGTGTGATCGGTTGTGTGGTGCGAAGACAATTAAACCTTTTTATAACCTTTTCTTTCCGGAACACGGATACTTCGGGGCTTAAATGCATAATCGTATGGTGTGTCAGTTTCCGCAGTGTGCAGACAAGACAATTTCCGTAAACCTGCTTTCGGTATATGAACATTTTATTAGAAGTTTGTGTCATGGCGTAATTTTGTCGGTAATTAATAAAATAAGTAGTTACTTTCATCCCTGTTGCTAAAAAAACTAAAGTCGATGAAAGTAAAAATAATATCTTTTCAGAAAACAAAGATGATAATGGAAACGTGGAAATGATTGGCACTTCTTGTCCTCAAACTTCGTCTCTCTCTTCAGCAGACTAATGACTGGTCAGATTGTTAGATGATATAGTAGAAGACAAAAGTCTGAAGACATATAACTTGGGTTACAGTGTGCAAAACCGTGGGAGGTCTTGGTGTTGACAAGAGCATGGTGATGAAAGTTTGTAGAGAGTGGGCAAATTGCAGTATCAACTTCTTCGGTAAAACGCGACAGAAATAGTTAACATCATTGAGAAAAAGGAGAGTTCATGTCATAACGCTGCAATGAAATTACTTGCTGAAGCTAATATAGAAACATTTGAAATCACTGTCTGGTGAAAAAGACATCACCGCCAGAGTATTTCGTACTGCATCCAAAGTACCTAAAAAGAAGTAGTCCTTTTATAATTTTGAGGATGAAATAAACGTACAAGAACTTAATGGTGTTGACATGGGTCGTATCCTGTACTCTACAAACGCCCGCGTCAATATCGTAAACCACATCGCAACCGAAATGAGAAACTATGGTCACAAAGATTGTTAGTGCAAAAAGTAAGATTTCTTTAATTATTGACGAAGCAACTAACTTAAGCCAGAAATCAACGTTAATTATCTATGTTCGGACATATATTCCAGAATTAGACCTTTCGGCACCAGTTAATCTATTTCTCGGCTTGGTTGAACTAGAAAATGTCACAGCAATAGGTATATTCAATGCGCTTCTTCAGTACCTTCAATCGGTTGGCATATCGGAAGAATATATTCGTAATTACTTGGTGTCAGTAACCAGTGACGCCGCGGCAGTGATGTTACGTTCTCGCGGAGGTGTTCAAAAATTATTCAAATACAAATTCCCCCTCCTCATTGAGGGAAAAAATTATCATAAGGAGAGTTCATGTCATAAAGTTACATTGAAATTACTTGCTGAAGCTAAAATAAAAACATTTGAAATCACTGTCTCCTGAAAAAGACATCACCGTCAAAGTATTTCGTACTGCATACAAAGTAGCTATAAAGAACTAGTCCTTTTATAATTTCGAGTCTATGGCACTGTGCTAACCATAGACTTGAGTTATCAATACATGACGTTTTAACAACAATATTGGGCATAAACCTATTTAAACGTTTTATAGACAAGTTGTACGTAATGTACTACGCATCGCGAAAAAAATGCAATGGAGTTGTAAGCATGTACAGCTACGTTAGACGTACAGTTGTTGAAAATTGGAAGGGTCTTAATTGTACGACGGGTTGCCTCTCGCTTCAGGTCTGTTTTCGCTGAGTGGCCGGATTACAGAACCCTCGTTGATCATTTTGAAGCCGCAATGACTGACCTAAAAAGGGACAAGAAAGAACGATGCACATATGAAGGTATGCTTAAGAAGATAACCTCAGCAGAATTTGTTCTAGATGTATGGCTGATGAGTGATGCACTGCAAGAGCTGTCTGAACTAAGCATGGAATTGCAGGATAGAAATATTGACTTGTACAAAGCCGACAGAAAACTCAAGACTACTACCAAAGTGTTTGAGGAAAGAATTAAATATTCTGGGCCGTACTATGAAAAGTCGCTAGAAATCACAAAAAGCTTGAATTTTCAAGGCATTCAATTGCACAGAAGAGACAGGAAAGACGAATCCCCAATTTGTGTTGCTGCTTTCTATGAACAGTTGATAATTTCAGTCCAAAATATACTGTTCGATACCGAAGATTCAGATTTCAATAATTGTGCAAAAAAAAAAATATCCTAAGCAGGGGCCAGAAGATGTGAAAAAGAAGGTGACCTATGCTCAAAATGAGATCAGGAAGTTATCAAATAGATTTCGTTTGAGTGAGAGAGAGATGATTCGAGGCTTCCGAGAATATCAAGAAGAGAAGACACTACCAGAAGGCTTGTTTCCTCTTAAGTGTGTTCTCAATACCGTTGCGATTTCATGAAAGCGGTTTTTCTCAAATAGATTTAATCACAACACCGTCCAGATCTTTGCTTCTAACAAAAACAATATCTTCTTTGCTCTATATAAGAATTGTTGCTCCTCCGCTGACACAATTCAATCCCTCAACATATGTGAACTCCTAGCTGTTGCATGGACGTCATTCAGCCGTAGAAACAAAATGCAAGCAGAAGAACATCAACGCCGAGCAATCATCTCTAGACGTGACAAAAATTTGGTAGCTTTTGTGAAACTATCATGTAAGTACTTCTCTCATTGTTTAAATCATATTCAAAATAGCTTTGTATATTAAATATGATGTTTCATACAAAAACGTAGGAATGTCTTTTGTACGTATTTACAACAAAATTCTGTAATGTAAAAAGTAGTCATTAGGAGCATGAGTATCGGGAAAGAGAGAGAGAGAGAGAGAAAGGAAGGGTTAGTGAACTCGTCAATCAATTGTTTTACCCTGTCGAAATCTACTTAGTAGTGTATCTATTATTTTCAAAGTGGAAATAAATAGTATAGCAATTGAACAGGTACTGTCAATTACAAAACTGTCTTATAATTAGAAAGTGCGTTTTTAAGTTAACAGTAAATAACTTAACTAAATCTAACTTTCCCATACGCAACCTCGTTGCAAGCAGGTACATACCCAAACACTTCTTTCATAGATGTTTCAGATTCAGTATCAAAGAAACAATAGAAATTGGAACTTAAAAGGGAATCCGGACCCTCTAATCGTCTCTGAGTGCATTATAATTTCATTGTGAAGCATTTCATTGTAATTATATATTTCATTGTGAAGCAAGCACTTTTTATTGCACCTATGTTTACAACTTATGTATGACGTATGATATGATTATGCAATTTCGAACACTGTTTCTGCAGCTTCTAATAGCTTTGATTGACAACCAGTGCTTAAATTCTGTTGGAACTTCAAGTATGAACTTCCTCCGAAGAGAAGCCTTTTCTCCGTTCCAATTTTTAAGTATCTTTTTAATTCTTTTTATTCGCTTTTAGGAAGAGGATGGGATAATCCCCTTTTAAATTTGTTTTCTCAAAGTTAAACCCAATATTTTAATAAAGTGTTCTAAAACACTTGGGACGTATTACTCTGATATCGTGGAGAAGATTTCAAACGTATTTAAGAGATTACGGTGAGCAATGTACGTGTATTGTTATGAACAGCATTTCAGTATTTGTGAAACTCTGTCGCCTTATGTTGAAAAAAGAAACAATACTTTTGTCCGTTTTCCAAAGAGAAAGAATGAAACAAAAATATCACTAAAAATATCCACCCTTAATATTTGACTATTAAAAAATTAGGATATGAAGACCAGACATTTAAGTAACTTTACATCCACGTTGAAGTTTATTGTTGTTAAACTCTATTAATATTGTATCCAATATAATTATTATTATCCCCTACAAGGTATGCGACGTTTAAACCTTTATGAGCGTGAATATTTGAAGTTCAGCTTACCGGCACCTTAACGTTTTAAAAAAACGTAAAGGTGCCGGTATGCAGATATAAAGCCGTAAGGTGCCGGTATGCAGACGTAAAGGTGCCGGTATGCAGAGGTGTGCCGTAAAGCACCTATATACGTATGCAGATAAAATACTATAAGGTTTCAATTACTTGATTTATTATGTTGATTCATATGATGTCGATCGTTGAGGTTCACCAGTTATAGCCTTGCGCCATGATCATTTCACTGAGATGGGCACATTCTTTCAATGTTGTTGTATCACTTTCAATAAGGCGAAAAGAATCAATTCTTTTTCAAAATTTGTCCAGAATGGTAACCGCTGTAGCAAACAGTTCTTTACGTGACTTAACGTTTAACAGTTCCATGTTTATCTTCCGCGTAAATGACCTAATAAAAACTAGTTCGTCGAATAATCAGTATCTACTGTAATGTTTGACCTGACATAAATAATGTAGTCAGAATACGTGACCACTTTAGCTCTTCACAATATGATATCCACAAGAAGTAGTGTAAATTCGCGCAAAATAATCAATTCATTTTCTTCTGAGATCTTCAGGGCTTCCAAAGGCTTTATGGTTTCAATAAATTGACAACTTTGTTACTTCTACTGCAATATTTGTTGCGCTGTCTCTTTCCATAATGGGAATAGATGCATTAAACAAAGCATATTATGAACTACAAGTAGATCTCAGCTACGAGTTGGTTAAAAAAATAAACAGGACCATTTTTACAGAAATAAAACACGACGTAAGTGCTTCAATCAAAAGAAGTATTCATTCGAGGAATGGCAAAGGAGAAAGATATTTAATAATTTCATTGTACTCAATTGTAACGGCGTCTAAAAATCACTTAATGTCGATACTCGCACTGGGACAGTCAGTCAGAGTAAATGACGGATTGGAAAGTGAAGTTTCGAGCATTTTTGCTCATGCCTTCCAATTGTTTTGAATTTTGGCGAGATAAATGTTAGTAATCTGAATTGATTAGGGAGCAACTGTCGCATCCCTAAGGCAATCATTATAAAAAAGTGAATTTTGTGGAATTATAATTACTAAACATGAGATTTGAAATGTTTTGTTGAATTTTGTGACGAGGGTGGGAGAAAGGAGAGATTTGCGTAGCGAGGCTAAGATGTTATTAGTTTGCAGTGAGGCTGGGTGTTTAAAGTCCTTCCATAAAAGTGTTTACATCATGAATTTAAGACAGGTAATCGGAGTTTTGAGAAGTATAATTATCTGGGATGAGGCATGCGATGGGTATGTCTGAGAGGTTGGGCGGTTTCAATGGTATGTAAGGTTGGGTAAGGAGAGTTGGTCATATGGTGCCAAAATGAACGACAATTAGTGTCAATGACTTCTGTAAGTAGTGGTAGTGATAGATCTTCATGTAGTTGAATTATTCTTGTGTCTCTGCTATGTCCAGTAATCATTCAAGCTGCACGATTTTGTACACGTTGAAGTGGTAACAGGTGAGATTTGGCTACATGTTGCCATGCAGGTGCGGCATAGATTAAGATGGAACAAATCATCATAACATATACATTCAGTTTTGCTTGCAGCGTGAGTTCACGACTGTGGAGTATCGGATAGAGTGCAAGAAGTCGAGTTAATGCTCTATTGGCTACTGTTTTCAGATGTGGTTGAAAGCGTAATGTGCGGTCAAGAGCAACGCCAAGATATCGTGCAGAAGTGCTGTATGGAAGTTGAGTTCCAAAAAGTGTGAGAGGTTGAAGTATGCCAGTGTATCGCTTGGAAAAATGTACTACAGTTGTTTTGTCAGCATTTAGTTTCATCCTCCATTTAGTGGTCCATGTTTCAAATGAGTCCAAGTGACGTTGTGCATAGAGGTGTGAATAACATAAATTACGTGAGGATGCGAAAATAGCTGTGTCATCTGCGAAGGTGGCTAATTTAGTATGAAGATGTGTGGGAATGTCGGAGGTATATAGATTGAAGAGCAGTGGTGCTAGTACGGATCCTTGAGGTACTCCAGCAGTAATTGGATGTATGGTGGAATCATAACCTTGGTAATGGACATAGAACTTTCGATTTTCAAGATAAGATTGTAGTAGGCGAAGATATTGATCGTGGAATCCCATAATACTGAGTTTGTAAAGTAATCTACTGTGCCAAACCCGGTCAAAAGCCTTGGATGTGTCTAAAAAGATGCCTATGGTGTGTCCTCTATTGTTGAATTGAAGCGTGATTTCTTCTACCACTCGAACTAATTGTGCAGTTGTATCGTGTTTTGCTCGGAAGCCAAATTGATGATTTGGTATTAAATTTCTAGCTTTTACATGGTCCGATAGTCTAGTGTGAATTAAACGTTCAAAAACTTTGCTGATTGTGCAAAGCAAACTGATTGGGCGATAATTTTGAGGATAAAGTAAATCTTTGCCGGATTTGGGTATGGTTGCCACTCGTGCAAGCTTCCATTGAGGTGGGAAGTAACTATGTTGTAGGATTGCATTGAAAATGCGAGTAATTAAGACTAACATTTTTCTTGGCAGATGCTTTAATGCCTGTGGAGATATCTTATCTGGCCCTGCAGCTCTTCGATTGTGGAGTCTTTTGATAGCTAGTTGTACTTGTCGTGGAGTGATAAGCGTGGCTGGGTCAAAAGGGTGATCAAATGATTTTTGGCGCAAATAGCGATGAACTTCAGTAATGGTTTCTTCATCATATGGTTCGACATTGACCATGAATTGAGTTTCTAAATGTTCAGCCAGTACTTCTGCCTTATCAGAGGAATTATACACTAATCCATTGACACCATGTAGAGGTCTGTTTATTGTTTTGAGATTGGTTTTGTTGAAGGATTTAATTAAAGTCCAAAATTCGTGATTAGGTTTATTGAGTTGTTCCAGTTTTGTTGACCACTGTTGAGCTGCTAACCGCTGTAGTCGAAATTTTACTTTCCTAGTTAAGAAGTTTAATAGTGCTTTGTATTCAGAGTGTCTTTTTTTTGCCATTTTTTGCGAATCCATCTTTTTAATGCAATGAGGGCATGCGTTCTTAGTTGTTCAGGAGGAAGTTGTAAATTTGGATATAATTGGTTAGTTGAGGTTGTTGTTAGGTGAAGTGCAGTTTTGATTGTAGAAGTGATGGTATCAACTCCTATGGTAATGTCTTCTGGAGAATTTAACGGTATTTGTGGATTAGTAATTTGCGCTAGAAGTTGACAGTAGCGGTCCCAGTTAGTATTATTATAAATTGGTGGTAATTGTCGATTTTCTAGGTAGTGCTGTTGATGAATGTCCATTATTACTGGGATGTGATCCGAATCTAAGGCTGATATTGCATGTGGGCCATCGAGAACTGCAATGCCTTTGATAAGTGCCATGTCTAGGATATCAGGTCTACCTCCATTTTTAGGAAAATGTGTTGGTTCAGTTGGAGCTATAGGAGCAACGTCTAGCCGTGGTAGTGCGTGGTATAAGACTTTTCCTGCCTGATTGGAATTGCGAGAGTTCCAATAAGAATGTTTGGAGTTAAGGTCTCCTGCAATTAAGATTCTAGTTCCCAGGGCACTGAGGAGTTGGATGTCATTAACACTAAGTGGTATGCTTGGTGATTTGTAGGCTGCTATTAGTATTATTGGATAATCAGAAGTTTGTAGTTTGGCACCAGTAGCTTCTATTGAGTGGAGAGCAGGTAATGTAATCTGATCTATTGGTAAATAATTTTTAAATATTATTGCTGTTCCGCCTTTTAGGCCAGGTCTGTCTGTTCTAATGATTGTATAGTTTGGGATTTTCCAACGTTGATATGGTTCCAAATGGCTTTCATTGAGCAAAACGATGTCAATGTTGTGTTCCTGAATGAAGTATATGACTAGATGTCTTTGTGTTGAGACCCCATCGGCATTGAAGAATGTTATACGCAACTGTCTTGTTAGTTTAGGTTTATTCTGAGCCATCGTTCACGATTGAGACAATGATTTGTACTACAGTAGAGAGGGTGACAAGTAATCCAGCATTTGGCGAGAGAGTTGAAAGTCCTTGTTGCACTCTGGTGAGTATTTTCATGAGGTCTAATCTTTGCAAAAGTCTCTTGAAGGCGTGATAAAGTGATTCTATTGTGTTTCCAAAGTTCTTCAGATTGGATAAAGATATGCCAGCTAAGGCAGGCTGTTCATTTGAGTTTGCGTTTTCTTGTTCAGATGGACTTGCTGAAGTAGATGAACGTGCATTGTTCTTATTGGTAGAGTGTTGAGCTTTTAATGCAAAGGAAGCAGTAGAATTATTGTCATTAGTAATTGGAATTGATTGTTTTTGAGCGTTACTGACACTTTGTTTAGGAGGATTGCTTTTGGTGGATGAGTCTGTGTTGACTTTTTTCACGGCTGAGGAAGCTTTAGTTTGCTGTGAGCGTCTTTGTTCCATGGCATGTTTGAATGTTTTGCACCCTCGGTAGTTAGCTGGATGGTCACCACGACAACTGGCACAGAAAGCTGGTGTGTCTGGAGGTTTTTTACATTCTTGTGTGATGTGTGCTTCTCCGCATTTGACACATACGGGGTCACAATAGCATGTCCTTTTTGAATGGCCTAAACGTTGGCATTGGAAACATTGTAAAATTTGTGGAGGACGATAAGGTTCAACTTCTACTCTGTAGCTGAGTAAGTAGCGTAACTCATAGACTTCTTTGATTGGAGTACTTTTTGGAAATGACACCAGGAATAATGGATATGGAATGCGTTCTTTAGTTTGCTTATCTTTCCCATACATCTGGGTTACTTCAAGAGGTTTGTATCCAATATAGACAAGATCATCAAGAATGTCTTGTGGTGGTGTATCTATTGGCAATTTACGTAATACAACTTTATATGGTCTTTCTTGCTTTGGTAACTCAGTGGAGTGCTGATAGTTTTGCTGTTGACAGTATACTAAAAGCTTATCATAATCCGTACGGTTTTTGGTGAGAAACCGAACATAATCTTTAGCATGAGTGATTACTGGTTTTTGTTGACAAACTGCTGTTAGAGTTTTAGTAAATTGAAACTTATTGCGGATGCCATAAATGTAAAGTGGTGGTGGTCTGACAGAATTTGTAGGTATCTTCTCAGGTGTTTTTTTCTGCTTTTTCTTGTGCTCCATTATCGGTTAGTGGCTGATAGCGATTATTTGTTTCTACTGGAGTTGCTGAGTTTTGCAATTTTCGAACCTTAGCCGAGTGATGGGGTTTAGTCCAGCCTTCGACTTCCATGTCGCTTTCAGTGTTACTGACTGATATGGCATTTGGATTTGTGCGCTGTTTAACTGCTGTTTGCTTTGGATTGACATCATTGACATTAGGAAATTGTTCCTCAGAATCGATATCAAATTCTCCTTGCATTTGTTCTTCATTTTGGTCATCAGATAAGTATTGGTCTGGCTCACGGGAGTGTAGGGAAGAAAGAGAAGGATTGGATCTGTGTTGAATGCGTCTTACCAAGTTGGTATTAGGAATGGTGTAGTAGTCTGAATGACTATTGCGAAAGTTAACAGTACCTAACTGTTGAATGGAGCTAGCCTCTAATGGGTCAGCGTCTTTCCGGATACGCTTTTCAGAGTCATTTGCAACTGACTGAGTTTTCTTTACATTGTTCAGCTTTACATGGAACGTGGTGGTGGCTGTGGCAGTACTGCCTACATGAGAGGGAATGCAAGTGGACGACTCTGGGGGGACCGACATGCCTTAGCCAGTGCCAAGACAGGCGCCGGTTGGAGCCCGGTGGCCCTTATAACGACCTTAGATTTTGGCCCTAAAAAACCTTCAAAAAGACTTTGAAATCGATTTAGGGCTAATGTGGAAGGTTTTGATTTATTTTCTTTTAAATTGGCGAACTTGCTGTCAGGCTTAGCGATTACATTTGCTGTAACAAGTGGCACGAGCTCCGCTCTCTTCGGAACCTATTACTCGAATGTGTCGCACTGGGTTAATTCGAAAATATTTATATATATTTCAATATCAACTGGGAACCAATCAACAGCTGCTTGGGAACAGTTTTGAACAATACGTGCTTCACAACCATTGCCTACAATTTCACGATGTCATTCACTTTAGGTTTGTAATAAACATTAGGTACAGTAAGAAACAATTTTGTTCAATACGTTCTTTTGAGACGCAATTAGTTTGAGATTTCATCAGATAGGCGATTGTAAATTAATTAGCTTCATTTTAACTCCTTTTGGGGATTTAAAATTAGGCACAATAGACAACAGCTTTTTCTTCGATATTTTGGAAACGTGTACACATATACTCCAAAATATTAATTTATAACTTCGAGGGTATATTGTGGATGGATTTGACAAACAGAATGAACTAAAAGGTTTAAAATTATTGCCTCACATTTCGTTTTTCGCAAGCAAAAATATCTATTCAAAACACATTTTCACTTCGATGTGCTTTTCACTTATTTAAGACTACGTATTATCATGCACGGCAGTATATGTGAAAGTTGATTCTTGTACAGCTGTTTTACTTCCAACAACAGTTTTATGTTTTGGTGTTCATGACTGATTTTTCGCATTGGAATCTCCACTATGCGACACATAATTCTAAGGAACAATGTCAACACTTCCCGCTTACGGAATTCACGCGTTTCAAATATGCATATTTCACTTGAGGTGCAGATGAGAAGGTGCATTTTCTTTTACTCATTTTATATTTTTTGTAAACCATTAATTCAGAAAAAGAATCGTTTGGAATCGCGCCGGTTGTATAATCATTTATACAACCAGCCGCACTAATGACAACACTGAGATAGTTATGAAGCTCTAACAATCACATAGAATAATTATTTAAGCAGTTTGATTATTGATTGCTTTTTTATAAAGCGTATTTAAAAAAGAATGACCCAATTTTAAAACCGTAAAAAAAAATATTTTTTTGTTGTCGAATTTAGGAAGTGTGCAGCTTGCGTTTCCTTCAAATCTCGGTGACTTGGATGTGCTCAGAACAAGAATCACGGCTGTGGTAAATTCTACGACAGAAGACACTCTCAGTCTTACTCAGTTCGAGAACACAAAACGTATTTTGTTGACTAGACGCCATCTTCTCAAAAATTAAGTCTAGCGGCTGTTTGGGTGATATTAGTGACATCTAGCGGTAGTCATATTAAACTCTAGGTCACGACAGTTTACGTGGTACAAGTCGTATTCATCTCGGGTTCGCGGTTGCAGGTATTAAAATTGGGTCATTATTTTTTAAACACACTGTATTACTACAAATATGCAGAAACCGGGATAATAACAAAACAGGCCGGGACACCGAAACAGGAGTTTAAAACCGGGACTGTCCCGGTACATATGACAATCCGGTACACTGTGCTTCTAAGATTTTTTTTATCATTAGTTTAAGTTTGGAAAATGAAAATCTTTCACTGCCAGTTGTGCTGCTAAGTTTCACCATAATACCTGTTTGGGTAGAAATACAAAGATTTTATCCCCGGTTGTGATGATATTCGCAAACAACGACTAGGGATGAAATTCTCACGTACCAAGGAAAATTCCCGGGATTACCCTGGAAAATCGAACACTGCTTTCTTCAACATCGTTTTAGGATGCAAATGATACATATGTAATTAAAATTATCATATAAATTAAAGATGGGTCGATACCAGAATTTCCCGATACTTATTTCTACCCTTCGGTATGTGGTACTTTCTTCAACATTGTTCTACCCTGCACAGCGCAGGTACATTCTAGGAATATCATACGAATATCCCCGTGCGGATATTGGAATATCCCAAGGATATTCTACGATATTCTTGGTATGTGCGTAGAATATTCTACGAATATTTGAATGTCCAGAATGAGCGCATATCCTAAGGATATTTTTGGGGATATCCCAAGTATATTTACGAATATGTCGAGAGAAATTATTCTTTGCAGATATCCTCAGAATATTCCTGAAACTCCAACTTAGAATACCCTTTTAATATTCTAAAATGTATATCCTTATTTGATCCCAAATGTTCTAGGACATTGTATCCATATGTGGATTTAAATATTCCTGGGATAGATTGTAACAAATTCGAAGAAAGTTGAAATGGCATTGAGAAAACATGAACAAAATATTTCTGGTTAATTTGTGACATAATATTTAAAAAATAGAAAATATATAAATATGTCATGATTTTTTAACATTTATTTATATGGTTTTTGTTTGTGAATCATTGTATTAAATTTAATTTAATTAAATTCAATTTTCATTATGAGCTGAAGAAGTTACTATAGCCTAAATCGGCAACATATATCAGGGTTGACGTTCTTGTGCGGGAACTCATTAGAAGAATGAATGGAAAGGTAGACTCCAGGGCATTATTTAAAATTCCAGCCCAACATGCGCACGGTGAAACTGGTAAAACTAATAGAAAACGTCCATCAGGGTGGCTGGTAGAATGGCTGGAACTCGCGTTGATCTCATGCCTCTCTCTCATGTTGATCCTAAGTGTGCGACGTTTGTCATCGTGTCATCACGAGGGATGGGCTTGTGTTAGCGTTATAAAAATGTAATAATAATTTATTAGTACAACTATTATTAATGAAAGATTTATTTCGAGTTTTACGTCATGTATCTTTTATTTATTGTATTGCCTTACAATTGTCTCATCGAATTATCCTACGACATCCTCAGAGACGTTATGATTAGGTTTTGATATTTATAATTGTTAATCTCCAGATTTGATTTAATTTATAACTGTCATCTTTGTTGAAGTTCTGTTCATGCATTGTCATTTCAATGGATTCTTTGATAATTCGTTGTAAATAATCGCTGCTTTTATGTAACACCTCCGTATACTTGAAATAAATTAGTCCTCCACAAACACGCTAATGGTGAACCAAAGCCAGACTGCGATCTTTCAAAGATGATCTATAAGATTTCAACCGTGTACAAAATCAATTGTAATTGTAGGGAATCGTACAGACAGACAGAACTATTGAAACTAAAATTAAAGATTAATGTAATTGGAGAAATCGGCTGTGTCAGAGCATTGATATGTATGTGGAGAACCTATTTATTTCAAGGATACGGAGGTGTTATCACAAAAGCAGCGTTTATTTACAAAGAATTATAACAGAATTCATTGAAATGACAATGAACCAAAAGAACTTGAATAGACATGACACTTATAAATTAAATCAAATCTGGACATCAACAATCACAAATTTCAAAACCTGATCATAAAGTCTCTGAGGATGTGTAGGATAAGTCGATGAAAAATGTATGACGTTAAACCCGAAGTAAATATTTCATTATTGAAAATCGTCATGAAAGCTTAAAGCTTCAAACACAACTACTATTAGTTCATGCATATATAGTAACTTTCATATAATACAAAATTCATGAAATACATTCTGATATATAAAATATTATGAAATGATTTATCTGGTTCTAAGTTAACGTGAAGTACCCTTTACTGTCAGAATTACTCATAAAATAAGTACAAGTTAAAACATATTAAATAGTTTCTATATTGAAAATTTTGATCTGCTATCGTCATAGAAATCGCTGTATTTTAGGCTAGTTAACGACTGATTCCAAAGAAGTGCTGTAATTGAGTCTTAGGTATCACAATCCAATTATTTGTTATCGGCTCAAGATTGTAGAAAGTTTATTACGTGTATTATTTATGTAATTGTACAATTAAAATATCATGTACTGAATTGATACTACATACATATAATGATTCTTAATTTGTTTCACGCTGCAAATTTATACTTACTTTAGAGGGTAAATAAAGAAAATTGACTTCACGTAAAGATATTTACTACATTTGTCTCAGCATGGTTTTTTTTCGAAACAGTGTCTAGCAAAGGAAAATGACTCAGGGTTGGCCAACGACGAAGTGATGGCTGACATTTTATAATTTATTTCTATTCCTAATCTTACGTGTATTTACATTTTCCCTAAGATTTTCACTTTAATAAATATTTAGTGTACAGGGTGTTGCATAAGTCAGTTTACTGTACCAATAAATACAGCAACTTTGAGAGTACTACTTATTATGATTCAAGAAACATATGTATGCTCACTAAAATAGGCTTATTGTAGATTAAGAAACAAATAGACACCAGCCAGCAGGGCACTAATAGGAGACGTGGTAACCACAGGCGCCAATACACGCCTCACGCCTACATGCCATTAATAAGGGTGTCAATCAGGTTTATTAGTGTCTGGGCCCATTGTTGGTGGAGATCAAAATCTTGCAAGCACTGTGGAGGGGTATAAGGCCAACCACTCGTCGAACCAGAGCATCCCGCATGTGCACTATAGGATTAACCCCAATTTTATAATCGAACGCTAAGCTTTTAGCCAGCGCTATGTTGGAGCCAAGTCATATTTTACATACGCAAAATATGACTTGGCCTCAACTTAGTGCTGGCTAGAAGCTTAGTGGCCGATTGTAAAACTGGGGGTAAGTCATGATGGTCTTCATAGCCATGCTAGTTTTTCGGTTTGGTGCTCTTCCAGTGCTTTGTTGGGACGAGCATTATTGTCCTACAAAATAATTTCCTCCCCTTTTTTATGTGAATGTAGTCTCATATGATGATCCAAGAGCCGTGTCTCTCTCTATTTCTGAGCAGTCATGATGTGCACCTTAAGTTGTCGCCAAATTGGACAGTTTCAACTTCCAATGCTGTTAACAGGGTAAAAGTCATGTATTTTCTTTCCGGTTCATAGCATGTGGAAAAAGAGTTTAGCACCCGCTGCTGCCTGTGTCTTATTCCTTCACTGACATTAGTAACAGTATAGAAATGGAAAAATGTTTGGAATGGCCATCCTGACTAAGGTTTCTACATGTTTTTTCCTCCATCACACCAGGCTAATTCTGGAATGGTTCCTTTTAATTTGGCCCTGACAATCTTCCATCCAACATTCTCTTCCTATGTCTATCATAGTCTGAGTCAAAGATAACTAAATACACTAGATACATTTCAATTTAATTCAACTCAAAAAGAATTTGGTGTCTAAACTTAACATATAATCTAAACGAACTCACGTGGATTATATTTGCCCATCCAAAAGCACATATGAACCTTCTGTCTGCTTTACAACGACACATTTATTTATCCTGAACCAATAAATCTCATTAATGAAAACATTAAGAAATTTCTCGAATTATTGCTAATTTATTATACTAACAGAACAAACTTTTCTAGTCCAAGATAACAAATCAAGCCATGTAATGATTAAAAGCAAATTAGTAGTAATCACAAGTGTAAAAGTACATCGAGGCAGCGAAAATTTTGTTGAGAGTATGGGAGAACCTAGTTTATTTCAGAGAACATATAGCTGAGGACAAGTCCTGTGACTAGAACAAAATCAGTTTTAAAAATTAAGGTTGTTTGCATCCGGGAAAAAGTAGCGAAGAAAATTTAATATAATCTAGTTTTTAGAGAATTGCTACCAATACACAAAGGAGCACAGGCACACATGAAGCAGGAAATTGACATTCTTCTTTATTTATGCATAAAACAGAAGATCTTTTCAGTCAACTTACTTCTTCATTTCCTGCGAATTAGTAAGATTTTATTTTAGCTTTTTCTCAATATTAACGTAAAACGTAGTTTTGCTAGTTTCAAGGGTTCAAATCCTTCTTAAAACGGTGACGATTGAGCTTTTCAGTTTGAATAGAAGTGCGTAGTTATTCGACCAAACTGGAAATTTCTTTTCTAAAATCGACCTTTGAAAACCACCTTCATTTCCAAAGCAGAAGTGTCGAAATTCATGATCTACACTTTCGGTAAGGGTGTTTACAATTACAATAAAATCTTAATTGTAATCCTGCGACAAAAAATACAAATGTTAAGAGTTATCAAGTTGATATGTACATTTACATTTATTTAAATACGGTCGTATTGAAAGTATTACGGTAATTTGTTTCAAAGGGGGTTCAAGATGGAGCTCTCTAACAATGTAACTTATATTCATCACTGATATAATACTTCTAAACTATTAATTGTAATATTTCCTACACTCAAACGAGTAATTTAAATTTGTATCCTGTATATAAAATTGTAAGCATAATTAGTTTTTCAATATTTAAATGTTTACTATAACGACTAAGAAGTATCCCAGGGTTATGTGTTTCAGGACTTACAACATATCTCTGACATATTACTAATGAAACTTTTGTGGAGTATTTGATCTGTATTTATGTAAAAAAAACCAACTGTCGATTCCTTTATCTTTCCTGCTAATGTTGTCAGGGGATCTTTTTGAGGTTAATTTACAATTCTTTTATAAATGATTTGTATATTTTTATAAAAGAGAATCTCAACGAATATCCGATAAAATTTTTATTAATAATATACATCTCAAGGATTCTTTATTTCTTATTTTGTAGATCCATTAACACCGATCCTGAGGATGATTGTATTGCTGAAATAAAATTCTGATGTTTACCGTAGGAAATTCCTCGAAAGGGTTTTATTTCGTAAGGCTACAAAACTAGCTACCCTGATAATTCACGATGAATACGAAGATGGTGACACGAGACTAACGGTACTTAAATCCTTGGGAGGGGGGAAATGCAATTTATATTTAAGAACGTGAACTTTAAGAGTCCTCAATATTAGTTTCTGTGGGTTCTCATATTTTAAAAAATACTGGAGAAATTGAACAAGATTCTTAAACTTTGCAGTTCGCTTATCAATGAATTCAATTAAAAACTAATTATATTTTAAATGTTTATTTGTATTGTACAGAGGAAAGCTGGTTATGAAACAATGATTTAAGTTTTATAATGCTATCACGTAAATGTAGGAAAGCTAAATTTAATTGTTTTAAAATGTTTTAATAGAAACATTATAAAAAATTAAAGTTAAATCCTAATCTGATCTGATTAAGTCTATTTCATTTATCCATTGTTATTTGTTGTTAACTTTGATCACCATAGAAGTGACTATACTAGAGTTCATGCAGATTCGCTCACTTATATTCGCAACAATATCTAATATTTTATGATTTGTATTCTTGCGATAAATATAGAAATTTTATTAGAGTGTAAGAAAAATTAATCCTTATTTTGTATTTTTCCTGGCAGAAACGAAAACTTGTGATTCTCTTTATTTCACATTAAGTTTATATAATCGTTAAAATATCTCGTATCATTAAAATCGACGGTCAATACTTTACTAATATTGGTTCTATGGAAATAAAAGCAACACGATAATTGTGTTTCTTGTTCCGCAGTAATAGGATACGAGATGTCTTCTTCAGGAAGGCTGATAGATGCTCATATAATCGAGTGTGATTCCATATCAAGCCCCTAACGTACGTTGCTTGGCTATTCTACTTTATATAAATCATATCTGATAGCCTTTCTGCAATGCACTCATACAAAATTATACGTTGCTAAATATTTAGCATTACATGATTACGACCATAATTGTATCATTATAAGAATTATGGAATTAGACACTAGAATGTAATTTTGTAGGCATGTTAGGTTGAAACAGTTAGCTCAGGTTACATTAGATCTGTTTATCCCAAGAGAAGTGCTCTTTTTATTAAGGCCTGAATTCAAATGATCTAAAGATTTATTTGACAAATTATCAATTTTTATCATGGATACATTAAATACGGCTAACTCACAACTAAATTACAAAACGCTTTGTAGTTTCAATAATCTCGCAACCCAAGCTTATAGATCACTGTAGATCCTGTACATCACTGTATATCATAGATCAAACATATAAAAAAAAAAATAAGATGGTGTATCTTATTGCTACAAAATACTTCGAGTAACTAATACCAACAACGGCATCAAACTCCTTCCGTTTGAATAAATTATTATTTTATGTTACAAATATGTAAATACACATTACATTGTAATATGTAATGTATTATTATTATTTACAGCATTGCTCATATTGCTGAAGACACCCGAACTAATCATCTTCGTTTGATTTTATTTGGTTATTAACTTTTGCCTCCAGTTTCCTTTGAAAGTTTATATTAACTCATTCTTATTTACGTCAGGCCTTGTACGACAGCAATCACACTTACATTCTTATCGCGGATTGTTTCTTTAACATTAATTATATCCTTATTACGTGCACTTTTATTAGCCCTTACTCTTTTTAAATACTCTATAGTCTTTTGTGGTCTAAGTCCTATTTGAACAATATCACTAAAATATAAAGCAACAGCGAATTGTTTAGATTAATAAATTTCAGTATTTATACCATCATTATTACTTATGTAAAAGTTATTACTATCATATACTATTTCCCCACATAGCTCATAGAATATTTCATCCACAAAATAGAATAGATTACTTTGTGTATGTCTTATTGTGTTATTATCAGTATTTTCACATTTAGAGACGTTGTTCCCCACAGTATTTGGTACAGATTCCATTTTCAAATAACAATTACCGCCCCCTCTTTTACTTATATTATCATCTTTTTGGCTTTGATCTGACCGGGATCTTTATTACAATCGTGCTCCTGCACAGAATTAAACATATCCAACATTTTGTTACCTTTACTAGGATTATTATTAGCCTAGGCCGCGTTTACTAGTTCTCCTACAAGATCTAATACTATTTCCATCCATAATATGAAAACTCTTATCTGACACCTGAGCTTGCTTTCTGCTGATAGTCAAAGGTTCATTTTCACAAATTTTCTGTGACATCTGACGTGATGGATTACTTATTTCTTGAGTGCTACCATCGTTATCTTCCGCTTCTAAGTTTTGCTCGCTATAACTGAGCCTGCAATTATTACTTCGTGCCTTAATGTTAGGAACCATCTCAAACGGTTCGCTTAGGCTTCCTTTATATATATTTATCTTAGGAGAAGCACTTTCTTTGCTAATGCCTGAATTCAAATGACCCAAAGCTTTATTGGACATACTATCTATTGTAATGATGGGTAAATTACCTTACGGCTAGCTCACTAATGAATTAGATATGCTTTGTAGATTTAATGTAATATCGCTACGTAGGTTTATACTGTATACTACTCTATATCATAGATCAAAAAAATTGTTAACACATGGAAAATTATGTATCTTATTATGCGACTAAATACTTCGAGGAGCTACTAGCAACAGTGACAACAAACTCTTTCCTTTTGTTTAAATTATTCTTTTACGTTACGAATATGTGATTATTTACTAATATTTCACATTACATTCTGTAATTTACTGTTATCTCAAAGATACTGCTTATATTGTGCCCATAATAAGATCGATTTCGTAATAAAATGTTCATCTTCTCTAATCTCTTTTCCACATTATTTGTTCTGTTTTATTCCTTATATACTATTTAGATCTTTGATTTTGCAATGGAAATCCATAAGAGAACAATATTTCAGCCTAAAAGTTCAGAATACTATTTCATTCTGAAGTCCAAATGTCAACCTGCAGAAAATATTTATTTTATATATCATCTCAAGGTTGAATGCAATGGTATCATTCAATCAATCTGCGATGGTAACAGAAGAGGATGTCGGGATCAGCTTATAAATATAAACACAGAGAATTAGTAACGAACACCGCTGATATAAATGTGCTAAATTGTCACACAAAGAGAGCTGATACTGACTCATTGTAACTGCCTGCAAGAGAACAGGTCAGTTCCTTCTCTACTAAGATAGACGAGAAGCTATTCAATACTAGTCTTACATTGAAGAACCTCTGTTTAGTCATCTAAATTCTTTTACCTATAACTATCGAGGTAGGTGAAAGAGCAATTCTAAATTTTGTTATATATACATAACCTTGTATATATAAAGAATTCCGATGACATCCATTTATGAGCGGTTGTTAGATTACTATATATATAAATTATCTTGTAATAAGAGAAATAAAATACTATTCAGAATTTTGTAGTAATATTAATTATAATATCACTATCAGCAATATCATTAATAGTAGTGATCTAAATTTCAATAGTGTACGATTCCGTCAATTTAAACTTTTGAGAAGAATAGATATATCGAGATTTATTTACAGCACTTCTGCCATTTTACGCTGAAACATTAACATTGATAACACATTTACATCCAACACTCATAAAATTAACATTATTTACAAATAAAACAGCAATAAAAACATAAAAGTATTTACATATTTCTTCTTAGCTGTTTTCAGAAGGCTTGTTCTGTGGTGAAAATATCTATCTCTGGTGGTAGGCGACTATATTCAGAAACCATTCTGACGAACATAGAGCGTTTGACTATTTCTAATTATGGTGTTGGGTATGTGAATATGTCGCTATTGTGCGTAGAATGGGTAGGAATGAGAAAGTTGAGCTCAGAAAGCAGCAGTTCAGATCGAACTCTACAATTGGATATTTTAAACAAGAATAACATATCAGCCAGATTTCGTCTTGAAGAGGGTGTTTGAATGTTTAAGATATTTAGAATTTCTGTGTTACTTAGGGATCTAGTAGAAGGGACTCTGTATTTACCGATGACGATAAAAAAAATCTTAAGACAGAATTGAGACGTGTGAAGTGAGTAGGAGAAGCCTTTTACCTTTCCGACTACTCAATTCGTGAATAACTTTAAAATAATTAAACGATTCTAACATGCTATTGAATAAATTACAGTTGGTTTCGTATAAAAACGTAATATGGAACCTAAGTTCGAACCTATGATTGTCTCTGTGCATATCTGTAGTTGTGAAAGTGCATATTCCACTTCGAAAGTTTTGGGATACACTCATATTTCCTCTACTACGCAGCTGGACACTTTCAAAAGTAACTGCCATTTAGAAATAACATTAAATGTTAATACAACACGAGACTTCTATAGTATATGTGTACGTATTTAAATCAATTTAAAATTTTACAGTGCCTTTTGTTAAAATAAGTTGATGGACATGCAACAAAACTAGAGTTTGACCAATTACTGACCTAAAAATGAGATAAGATGATTTAAAAAGGACATAATTTAGAGAGTTTAGAAAGAACAAAACATAATGCTTTTCACACAAACCACCATATTTGTTCAAAATGGCGAATATTTTTTTTTATTATTAATATTCTTACCTATTACATGTGTAAATATCACGATCACAGTTAATTTACTTTGTTATCACCTTAGTACAACAAATAATATAGTTGTGCCGTATTAAGCCGAATAACTATATTGAAACAATTGAAGTTTACAGGGAAAGAAGGATGCTTTCAATTTTTTAAAAAAAGTGATTTTGCACTCCTAACAAGTACTACACAATGATAGATAACCGCTAGGAAATTTACAGTCCAAAAGCGCAAATAATCCACAAGTTATAGCAATTTTTAGAATATGAAATACATTTGAGTAAATGGATGAGTTAGACCTTATAATTCGTTTCAAGAGAAGTCACATTTCACGAACATTCCCCTTCTTCTCCTGTACTTTTCAATTATATTTATTACACCCAGTATTGTCGTAATAAATACAATTCGGTCGACTGATTTTTCTTCAATATGACTGAAGCCAGGTTTGATGTTTTACTACATCGAACAGAAAAAAAAGTTTAGGAAAATGTATCTGTTGATTCGCACTGCAAGTGTGTGATACACACTGTAACATATTAATAAACAACTGACACAAGTTGCTGATACTATCCATATGTGATCTTTGCGACTTGGAACAGTCACTAATACATTGTGCTGTAGTGTAAATTAGCAAAGCATAGGCTAACTCTTACTAGATACTGATATTATTCACATGTAAACATAGTGATAGATGAACATTATCGCGTACGCATTTGTTGAGCGGTGGAAAGCTTTGTTAATTTTTAAGTTTTCACACCCTTGCAGCGTGTTTCAGCTCCTACAATTTTCTATGCAATATTAATTTGATGTTCTGAAGAGTATAGCAAACCATGAAGTCAGTTTTCATTAAGACAATTCTCACCATCTCCTTGTAACAATAATTTTGAGCAATGATTCAGCAATTATCGTATTGGTGATCACCAGTACTTCATTTATGAACAAAATATATTGACAAATAAATTCCAGCATACTTCTAAGATGATTCTTAGATAGTACTTTTTAAATGTTGCTTAAATTGTAATTTATGGATCAGAGAATGATAGTAGCTACCAACCGCTTACGATCCTGATTAAAATCTTTCTACACTGTTATTTTTTTGGAAAATTCCTTGATGTATCCGCTAATGTTTCTGAGAGGTATCAGTATTTATAGTTACCGACAGGATTCCTGGAAACGCACCTAGTAATTTATTTTACGCTATTGGAAAGTCCTGTGTTTAAGTTGCAGTGTGATTTGCGCACATGAGCAAAAAGAGAAAATGTTTTTATATCCCAACCATACATGTAACACACAAAAAATGCTAATCAGGTGGATTGTCTGCACAACATTCTATCTGTCAAAAACCAGAAAGCAGACTTTCGGCTTAAAAATATAGAAATTCAAACCCAAGCCTTATTATTGCATAGAACAATATATATTTTTGTAACCATATAGAAACCATTGTTTTATCTCTCCAACAAATACAACTTATTTTTCCACTGAAGGTTAATAACTGGGAACATTGAAATTCTTACTTGAGCAACACAATCATTAAAAATGTGTATGGCATTTAAGAACAAATGCAAATTGAACAATTTAATGTCAAGCAATTGTATCTTTATTATACTGAACAAATAGCAACCGAAATTAAAATTAGTACAAAATACCCACAAATAAAATGGAACAAAGTTTGGTAGAATGTAAACACAGTGAAAGTAAGTGTGGTAATATTGGTTAACAGTATGAGATTACACAATTCATGAAATAACAGACACAATATACAAATTAGTACTCATGACATTTGTGAAAAAATGCACATTAATTATATCATGTTAGGAATGTTTGTTTCCCCTTATCATCCCAGCTATTTTTTTCGGGCATTTGTGCGTCATTCAGCGTTTACAGAGCTTTGCTAAAAACCTGTATTACAAAACGTATATTAAAGTTACAAGCCTGAGATTTGTGTTGTTGTGATAGTACAGGGTTAGACTGCCGCATAGAGTTGGTACTTTGTGGCAATATGACGGCGCGCCGCTTTTGATGTGTGACATTGCTTCATAATGCAATTTTGCTAATGTTATAATTATACTCGAACTGGATATTTTAAAGTGAAATTTGTAGTAGTGTATCTTCGTGTGTGTTGAATATCAACCGTAGTAGGTAACTTTGCATATATTTTATTTCCTCTCTAATTGAAAAAAACATACCGGCCGTAGCTCAGTGATAGAGAGCGTTAACGTAAGATTCGGGAGGTCGTCCCAGTGGCCTACCTTCCTGACTGAGGTTTTCCTGTGACTTTTCTCAGTCACACCAGGCACTTTCCTGAAACCTTTCCCCTCGCATATTCCGGCCTGGGCTTTAGATGCCTAACGGCCATAAATAAAATTCAAATTCTAGGTGAAAAACGTGTCCAAATTTGTTAGAACTAAACAATTGTCACTTTTTAAGATCACAAAAAGTGGTGTTGGGGACAACATTAAAATTTGCAAATAATACAGTCAATATTGCTTTGTAACAGCCTTTGAAAGCATATTTTTTTCATTTTATTATTTAAACAACTTCGAGTGGGACAAAAGTTTAAAATAGGGGAAAATTTCAATTGTGCGAGCAATAATCTAGGCTTGCTTATCATGTGAATAGCAAGTTATATTATGTTGTTTGCACTAATACAATAATGTATAACAAACACATTTTATTTCATAATTAGTCAAGTGGAACGGAAATTATAATTTGAAATGCCGTTTCTAAATTGTTAGTGTAAGGAAAATATACAGTAATGAAGATTTTAGTTCAAGAAATTCATCAACTACGTATCAAGAGTCTGACACGAATCAATGTTATAAACATGAAAGAAACAAACATAGGTTGACTTACCATGGCATATGATTTAAAACGCAATATATCTGTGACTTCTGAGTTGCCCAGATGTTAGCTTGCTTGTTTTCTGTGCGTGAGGTCTCTTGACTGGAGTGGTTTAGCTCGGGCACCACTTAACAAAACTTTAGGTCTCGTCCTTAGAATTTTTTATATTCCAGAAACCACTGCTGGAGTCAGCGCCGTTATTTGTGATATCCTGTGTTGTCTGTGCTGTATAAGTGTTACATGTTATATGTGTTTTTCTATAGAGCAATGTTTATAACAACTTGAAATCCCCACCCCCCTCTCCCTTGCATGTTCCGACATAAGGCACCAAAGACCAGGAGAACATTCTGGATGCCTAGTCAAAAGAATATCCCGCACCACATTATGTTCAAACCTAGAGAACTAAGGAGCTTCTCGGAGCGCCAGAACTCCAGAAACCAGAAAATCTCTAGGAATAGCCTGTCCCAGATTGAGGAGGGCGAACAACTGCCCGTGATGAACGACCTTGGAAGTGCACAACATAATACGAACGAAGAATGTTAAGAGACACTGGGGAAGGTGGGTCCTAAATGAAAAAAAAAACAGCTCGTTTAGGACGTTAATAATAATAATAATTGCATTAACTAATTAATTAATTAATATAGATATGTAGATAAAGAAATGCTTGAACTAACATCCTCATCACTCTTTACTTCTGTTCACTTGACAGATTGTAAAAAAAGAAAAGAAAAAAATGGGATTATAATATGTGTTTGTAGATTTGATTACTTTATTAGTCCAGTCAACATAATATTTTTATATTGGCGATTTATTAATACTTACCTTTCGTATGCTAAACGAGCCTAGGCCATTACTCAAACAATTGAATTTTTCCCCTATTTTAAACTTTTGTCCCACCCATAGAGATCTAAATAATAAAATGGAAATGTATGCATTCAGAGGCTGTCACAAAGTAATATTGATTTTATTATTTTCAGGTTTTTATCTAGTCCCCCCACATAACTTTATGTGACCTTGATCAGTGATATTGTTTTTTAATTTTAGCAAATTTGGACATTTTTGTCACTTAGAAGGAAATAAAATATTTGCAAAGTTACTTACTATTATTAATATTCAACGCATAGACATGCACTAACACAAATTTCAGGTTAAAATATCCAGTACAAGTATATTCAAAACACTACCAAAATTGCATTATCGAGAAATTTCTCATATCAAGAACGGGGCCCTGCCATATTGACACGAAACTTCATATTTTGCAAATACCAATTTTATGCGACAGTCTACTCTTGTACTATCACAATGACACTAATCCCAACCTTATAACTTTACAATACGTTTTGTAATACAGGTTAAAGCAAAGCTTTGTAAACGCTGAATGACGCACACATGCAGATGTAAAATGACTGCTACCATCGAATGGTAAGAGGAAACAAACTGTAAATTTCAATTTTGTCTCTTCTAACATAATATAATGAATGTGTAACTTTCAACGAATTTTTACAAATAATGCAGCTTTCATTTAATTCTAATATCTGTCAGTTTCATATAAAATGACCCTATAGTCAAGTGTTAATGCCATTCTTCTTGTACTTTTCTGTGTTACGGTATAAATGTTTTGCCAAATATGAAAGGGCTACTTATAACATCTTTGTAAGACAATACTACACATAAGGAAAATATTAATAATACTACAGGCTAATTTCACGTAAATTAGTTGAATAAGTTTCAATTTTTCGAAGCCTAGTACTGCATGATAAAATGTAATTCAGTAATTATTATTCAATAAAAGCTCTTTCAAAAGTCCGTAAGACGCAGGACTTCTAACTGGATGACCTGTGTTCAAATCTCGATGCAGCATTCTAGTTTTCTTTTTACTCCCAATGTCCATAAATATCTTAACGATGATTTTTGTTTCTATGCATATTAGCCAAGGTCATTGGAAATAACCACGCATCTAGGTTGCATAGCTTTCTTCAGAAATGTTTCGGAAACTTTTCACAGTGTAAATGCATGTTTTAGATATCGTGTATTCGAAAGTCAATCCTTTCGTGATATTAAGTGTTCACAAATTCTGCAAGTGAATATGGTGCTTTAATAAAAATGTATATATGGATAGTCTTAATTTATTTACATAAATGTTATACTTTATCCTTATTCAAACTATTTTCGCTAATTCATATCCGTATCTCTTGTGGTCTGATGGTCATCTTGTGACATAAGGGTGAGGGGGAGTTTAAAGGCTACCAATATAATTTAATTACATTCGATTCAACTCACATACATATAAGAATTCACGTTAGTCTTTCAAGCAAACAGGCCTTAATTCATATTATCTCTATAGGCGTAGAGTATGTTTAAAAAAAGAGTTTCAAATATCTCTACAAATGGAAGTCACAGACAAGAAAAATTTAGACTAAAAGATGTGACGACTAAAAATCTCTGAAGATCAAGTCATTTATTTTCAGACATTTTTAAGTAATCATCATATTATAAAGATACGTTAATATTTTATTTTAGAGTTCAGGAAATTAAAATTGAGTAGCTCCGAAACAAAGTCTATTAAGTTTTCAAGTCATTCCTTGTTTCAGAGAATACAAACAACTGATACCGTTAACATAAAATGCCTCATTTTAACACAGAAGAAACTGGATTAGCAAAGAGTAGATCAATGCAGCTCATCTCACAGAATATAAATTCGTTTTCAAACTCATTTCTGAACGAGTTTTGTTTGGAGGTTTTGTAAAGTAAAGTTATAAACGAGACATACGATGTGCTTTAGTATCAGGAATCCACTAACAAAGGAAAGAATTTCAAGATTATTTATGAATTTTCTTCCAATCTAATTAGAGAATGCGATGAAACATCTTCAGATGAATTATCGAGGAAGAATTCGGAAAGCAAGAAAAGACTGGAATATAATAGATTATTATATTCGTATAGAAATTTATGAGCATAGATTTGAAGACAATTTTGCAAAACGTAGACAAATAGAAACAGATGAGATAACGGCCAATATCAAGCAAATGTTGTGCTACTAACTATCGAAGTATGCTCACTAGTCATTACACATCTGAGGTTAGCAATTTCGTCATCTTGATACAATGGTTAAGTAAACTCACTTTTGAAATGAAAAGTTTAACTCAAGTGACAAAAAATAAGCTAAGTTCACACTATAATTTAAATTCTAAAAATAAGCACACTCAAAAACACTTTCATATTTATATAAGCTACGCTCAGTTCACTCTCACTTCTAATATTATCTATAAAAAGGTGTGAAATATAAAACGCAAAGTCCAAACGGCTGCGTGATAGAGTATTTACTCCGTATTCGGAGGATCCTATGTTCAAATCCAGAGGTAGGCTATTCAGACACAAAGCTTTCCAGGATTTCTTCAGTCACATTAGGTTAACTCTAGCACAGTACTTTCAAGTTAAGCCCTGATTGACTTCGTTCCGAAATCCCTCGCCCCAATCCTTTTTCGGCCCTAGCAAAAGATTATTAAAGGCCATAAATACAATTCAGTTCAATTCCACGAAATCCCGAAACTGTGTCTTGTGCATACTTTCAAGTACAAGACAATACATGTGCATTATGCAGGGCATTTTAAAAAGTTATACAGAAGTTAAGAGTGAAAAACTCTCATACAAATAGTAAAAACATGTATTTACTGCGAATTCATTAGAAGCAATACTTTTCAAAATTTCTCTCTCGACAAGAATCGAACCAAGATACCTCAATTAACTGATTTGAGGGGAGAGGGAACGAAAGGTAGTATTGATTGTATCATTCAAAATATTTAAGGACAGGTAGTATATTATTATTATTATTAGATAAGAGTTTAAAATGACAAAGAAGACTTCATTCACCACGCAAATACTGATCATTGGAAACCGACCACAACATTGGTCAATTCTTCGAATACTAGGACTCTCCTTTCTTCTCCTCTATCATATTTACTGCTATGTCATCGGAGATGTTATACCCTGAGCCAAAGTTGTTCAAAGGCGTTAATTAATATTCAAGAAATGAGAGAGATTTTCAACAAGAAGAGAATTTCTTTTATTTGAAGCTCTCTTGTTCTGAATGCTCTTTATGCCTCCCCGGAAGTTAGAGCGACTACTTTCATGGTTTTCTTCTTGCTTGTTTGATGCTTTAAGGAACTTCGGCTTTAGGAAGATCTGGTTTATCAACAAAACTATAAAAATAATTCAGTTATGTTTTGTATTTCAATATTTCACATAGTTTATATAAATTTTCTTCATCTTCCGACCAGAACCAGACACACCTAATTTACGGTCACTCAGAACCTGATATACATGTATCAACATTAGTAATTTACCTCCTATAAAATAGACTGACGATTAAGCAAAAGCAATAATCAGCAATAACGTAAAAGTTAAGCTAAGAGTACTGTATTGTAAATAACAAACGCAAATTGTCTAAATATATCTAAATAATGACTGTGAAACTCAGGTACAGAAAAATAGGAAAAAGCAACTAGAAGACTTACATTGTAGACTTGAAGTAAATAAATGCCATTTTTGTGAGCAATGCGTTTTTTACAAGAATAACAATATATGTGGTTAGACTTACATAAGAATGCAGGCACATTGCTCAGTCCTTCTAATGAGTGTTTCTAAATGATGAAACGTGTTGTTTTATATGGAAATAATATTTTCAAACCTTTTTTTTTTCTTGTAAGTTGGAGAATAGCACATAGTGCCTTCCTTATTTACTCCAAGACGTAAATTAATGAAGATGGTAATTTTAATAACGTTGTCTTTTCAAATACTTGATAGGTTGAATATCGTTACCTTGGAACCAGCAGGTACTATGTCCACTTTTTGGCAAAATGGAGTTAACACGACAGTCAAAAACCTCACACTCATTCAGAAATTGTCAATTATTTATACTTGTTGTTTCGTAGTTACGATAAATTTGTCATCTATTTACAGGTTTTTTTTTAATTTATTTTTTTATTTACTAGTTGATAAATTTCAGGTGAAATTTTAACATCCTGTTTCGTGAACTTGAGACATTATAGCACATTATTCGGGTAAACAGCCTGAATAACACCATTTAATCATAAAATTTTACAACAGCAAAACATGTTTGATAGACTTTCTTTCGTATCGAAAGACCACTTTCCCGTGTTGAATACTCCACCAAATACCAGCGTAACGGAGAACTCCATTGAAATCGTAGCAGCCATTGCTTATATGAGAATTTTGTTTCGAAAAGATACTAAGGTAGGGGGCCTGAATATAACCCATCTTAACTTTGCTGATTCTTTTTTTCACTAAGAAAGACTATCCATTCGTACGAATTGACTGAACTATCAAGTTGGGAGACTATGTGGACAAATGAAAAAAAAAATAATCTGCTTCCTAGAAATAACGTAAAAAAATGTAATAAATTGAAAACTAAAATGTTGTCAGTGGGCCATATTTGGAACATGATGTTCCCAGTATGGCCTGCTATAGAAAACAAGAGCGAATGGCAAAAGTTATGTGTAATCTTTCTGTATGACTCATATATGCTACATACTAAGAGGTATAAATTACAAGCATTTATTATTTATATGACATTAGAAAACCAAGTATGTTGTATTAATACAAAATGTCAAAATTGGCGGAAAACAAGTGAATATACAAGAAGAAAAAATGAATAAACAAGAAGTGTAACACAAAGGAAGAAGTTTAAAAAGTCACGTCTCACATGAGGGTCAAAGAAATGGTCTGTGATCTTTAGCGGTGATTCCAACACACTCTTCATGAACGTATTT
Organism: Lepisma saccharinum; assembly: GCA_022664845.1. Classification (NCBI taxonomy): domain Eukaryota; kingdom Metazoa; phylum Arthropoda; class Insecta; order Zygentoma; family Lepismatidae; genus Lepisma; species Lepisma saccharinum. The sequence goes on from JAGDQP010008212.1 coordinate 63,801, forward strand.
GCTACACGACACACAAAGACGCATGTCTGCAACCCTGTCTTCCTGACAAAGGTAAAAAAACAAGATTCACAATACTTGGTACAACTCAGGCCTGGTTCTTCAGGAGTATTAGAAGCGAGCTGCAGAAATTCTG